>VNJZ01009390.1:0-50000 GCA_008042795.1 Drosophila asahinai
GCGCGGAGGCGGTGCGCCACGGCCATGCCCAGACCGGCGGAAATGGAGGTGGAGGAGTGCGCCGCGCCGAACGGGTCATACTCACTCTCGGACCGGCGGGGGAAGCCGGACAGCCCACCCGGCTGGCGCAGGGGGCGGATGCGGTCACGGCGGCCGGTGAGGATCTTGTGCGGGTAGGCCTGATGGCCCACATCCCAGATCACCTTGTCCGCCGGGGTGTCGAACACGGCATGGAGGGCGACGGTCAGTTCCACAACGCCCAGAGAGGCGCCCAGATGGCCGCCGGTGGTGGACACGGCGTCAATGGTTTCGGCCCGCAGTTCATCCGCAACCTGTTTGAGCTGCTCAACCGAAAGGTTCCGCATGTCAGACGGGTAACTCACCCGGTCCAGCGCAGGAAAACGGCCAAGGGTGGGAATCTGGGTCTTGTCCGGCATCGTTCTCAGTTCCTGCGTTCAATCACGTAATAAGCGAGATCTCTCAGGCGGTCTGCCTGTGCTCCAAACGGAGCCAGATCTTCAATGGCACTTTTGGCCATGCGCTCGGCTTCGGCGCGTGCGCCATCAATGCCCAGAAGGGCAACATAGGTGGATTTGCCGGAGGCTTCATCCTTGCCAGCCGTCTTGCCCAGCTCTTCCGCTGTGGCGGTGGCGTCCAGCACATCATCCGCAATCTGGAAGGCTGCGCCGATATTGGCGCCGTAAGAGCGCAGACGCTGCTGAAGTTCCGGTTTGGCCTGCCCGAGGATGGCACCAGCTTCTGCTGAATAGCGGATCAGGCAGCCTGTTTTGAGGGCATGCAGATGGCGCACTTCTTCCAGCGGCAGGGCGCGGCCTTCACCTTCCATGTCGATCATCTGACCGCCGACCATACCAGCAGCGCCGGAGGCCTGCGCAAAAGCCGTAATCAGGGCGATGCGCACGACGGCATTTTCATGCGTTTCGGCTTCGGCGAGAATTTCGAACGCTTTGGTCTGAAGTGCATCACCGGCCAGAATGGCCGTGGCTTCATCAAACTTGCGATGCGTGGAAGGCTGGCCGCGACGCAGATCATCATCATCCATGGCGGGCAGATCGTCATGCACCAGAGAATAGGCGTGGAGCATTTCAACAGATGCCGCAACGCGGGCGGACTGGCAGTCCGGCACATCAAACAGGCTGGCGGTTGCCATGGCCAGATAGCCGCGCAGGCGTTTGCCACCCCCCAGTGTTGCGTAGCGCATGGCGTCAACCAGACGTGCGTCACCCCCGGTGGTGGGGGGCAGAAGCTGGTCGATCGTGCCTTCAATCACTTTGGCGCGGGCCGCCATGGCCTGCTTGAGCAGCGGACCATTGGCTGAGGACTGCGTCTGGGAAGGGGCGATGGTTGTCGGGTCAGTCATCGACGTCTCAATCCATAGGTTTCATGGTCAACGATCCGTCAGACCGTTGCACGATCGCCTGAACGCGGGCCTCGGCCTCGCTCAGCTTGGTTTCACAATGCTGGCGTAAGGCTGCCCCGCGCTCGTAGGATGCAATGGCCTCTTCCAGCTTGAGCTGGCCGCCTTCAAGGCCGCGTACAATCTTCTCCAGTTCGGAGAGCGCGTCCTCAAACGACAGTGAGTTGATGTTATCCGCCATGGCGCAGGTCTTCCTATCCGTCATGAGGGGCAGGCATTACTCCGATAAGCGTGCGTCTGCCAAGCCTTGCGGGGCAGAATGGCTAATAAAACATACCGCCCTCACGGTGAGGGTATATCCGCACGCCGCCGGATGGTGAAGGACAGGGAGCCGTTTTCATCCGCAAATGCCACCAGAGCATGCCCGGTTTCCCGGCAGAAGACCTGAAAATCGACAATGGAGGCGCGGTCCGTTGCCAGAACGCGGAGCTTTTCACCCGCCTGCATACCACGCAGAAGGCGATTGGCCTTTAAAACCGGAAGAGGGCAGCCCAGCCCCCGTGCATCAAGAACAGCCTCATTCATGACACAGAGCCTTGTATAGAGAGAGGAATATGTGTGATTGCATAGTTTACCATTTTATCCCATGCCGCATGGCACATGAAACGCTTGCCGGAAAAAGACGTAAGGTCGCTGTATGTCAGATTATCGCCTAGGAATCGATGTTGGTGGAACCAAACTCGAAATAGCAGCCCTTGATTCTAAAGGAGAAATTCTCCTGCGGCATCGCGTTGCAAACCCCGGTACCTACGATGCTCTGCTGCTGACGCTGCGGGATCTGGTTGAGGAAGGCCGTGTCCGCACGTCCCGCGATGCCACTGTTGGTGTTGGTATTCCCGGCGCAATTGATTCACGCACCATGCGGGTCAAGAATGCAAATGCCACATGGCTGAATGGTCAGACCTTCGGCAAGGATCTTGAGCAGGTGCTCGGCTGCCCCGTAAAGGTGGAAAATGACGCCAACTGTTTTGCGCTGTCCGAAGCGGTCGATGGGGCGGCTGCGGGGCGCAAGATTGTGTTTGGGGTCATTCTTGGTTCGGGCGTTGGTGGCGGCTTCATTATTAATGGTGAGGCGGTCACGGGCCTGCACCATATTGCCGGGGAGTGGGGGCATATTCCGCTTCCCTGGGTGCGTGCCGAAGAATTCCCTATGCCCAAATGTTTCTGCGGGAATGAGGGCTGTCTGGAACGCTTCCTGTGCGGCCCCGCGCTGGCGGCCTCATGGAAAGGGGACGGGCAGCGTTGTGCGGACGGCATTGAAGAAGCCGCGGCCGCAGGGGATGCCGCAGCCATTCATGCCCTGGATACTTATGTGGACCGTCTGGGCCGGGCCTGCGCTCTGGTGATCAATATGGTGGACCCGGACGCGATTGTGCTTGGTGGCGGTGTTTCCAACCTGAAGACGCTTTATTCCCGGGTGCCGGATGTTATGAAAAAATATGCCATCACGCCGGAATGCCGCACGGAATTGCTGAAAAATCAGCATGGTGACAGTTCCGGTGTGCGTGGAGCCGCGTGGTTGTGGGGAAAATAACAGACGGCATTGATCCGTCTGTGACTTTCGACCAGCAAGGCTCAGGCGGTAGCCTGAGCCTGTCTGAGGCGTTCAGGCCGGAAGCCTGTGGCCACCACATAGAGTTCACTTGAATCTTTGCGGCTTGCAGGGGGTTTGGCATGCCGGACTTCTGAAAATGCCTGCTTCATGGTTTCCAGCATGGCTTTTTCTGACCCGCCCTGAAACACCTTAGCGACGAAGCCGCCGCCTTCCGCCAGAATTTCAAAAGCAAAATGCAGGGCTTCTTCGGCAAGCCCGATAATGCGCATATGGTCCGTCGGGGCGTGGCCTGTTGTGTTGGGGGCCATGTCAGACAGTACCAGATCGGCCTTGCCGTCCAGCAGGCTGATCAGCCGGTCCGGCATGTCCGGGTCTGTAAAATCCCCTTCAATAATTTCCGCGCCAGCCACAGGGTCCACGGGCAGAAGGTCCACACCCACTACGCGATTCGCGCCGCGCTTGACGATAACCTGCGTCCAGCCGCCCGGTGCCGCACCCAGATCCACCACGCGCATGCCCGGCTGGATCAGGTGAAAGCGATCATCCAGTTCAATCAGTTTAAAGGCGGCACGGGACCGCCAGCCCTGTTTATGGGCGGCCTGCACATACGGGTCATTCAACTGCCGGGCCAGCCAGCGTTGCTGGGCGGTTGTCCGCCCCCGCGCTGTGCGGAGGCTGACGGATTTGGTGCGCATGGTACGCGCGGCAGAGGAGTCATCCAGAGAATGGCTTGCGCCGGGGGTGGCGCTGCTGGTGCGGGCCCTCCCCGGAACGCGAAGAGAAGTTGCTTTCCGGGGAGGGCCGGATTTTTTGTCGCTCATGAACCTGTTGCTTGAATAGGGTGCAGAAAAGGGATGGGGCCGTTGATCATGGGCGTTTTATGGAAGCGTCTGGCGGCTGATCCCGTCTTGCGGATCATCCGCAGAACCATTCCGTCACGCAGGCCACGGTCGGCTACAATGATATCTTCCACCGGCCATGTCTCGTGAATAGCCTCAAAAATGGCGCATCCCGGTAAAACAAAGGGGGCACGATCCGGCCCGATGCACGGATGCTGTTCTATGCCTGCATGGCCCATTTCCTGCAATGTCCGTACGGCCTTGCGCGCACTGCTGGCAGGGAGCTGAGAGCCATCTACAGCGGCCCGCACGTAACGGGGCAGGTTAAGGACCATACTGGCCAGCGTGGTGACGGTGCCGCTGGTGCCAATAAAGCGGGTCTGCTGGCGGCGGATTTCCGGGCCAATGCGATGCACGCTTTCAAAGTCCTGCAAGGCCGCTTTTGTGTAGGCCACCATCTGCTGATAGCGGGACGGATCATCCCGGCCGATGCTGCCAAACTGCTCGGAAAGCGTGATAACCCCGACGGGCAGGCTGAGATAGCCAATCAGCTCATGCGTCTGGCGGGGGGCATCGACCCGCACCCATGCAATTTCCGTCGAGCCGCCGCCGATATCAAATAGCAGCGCGCGGTTGCGCACCGGCCCGAAGCGCGGATTATGCACCAGATTGGCACAGCTTTCCACGGCCAGAGAGGCTTCCTCCCGCGCGGAGATGATGCTGATATTAAAGCCGGTTTCCGTGCGGACACGATTGATGAAGTCCGAGCCATTGGCTGCCCGGCGGCAGGCTTCCGTTGCAACAGCCCGGATATCCTTGATGGGCCTGCGCCCGACACGGTCTGCACAGGCGCGCAAGGCGTCCAGTGTGCGTTCCATAGCAGGTTCACCCAGCCGGCCCGTGTGGTGCAGGCCTTCACCCAGACGCACCATACGGCTGTAGCTGTCAATCACGCGGAAGCCACCGGCAGTCTGCGCGGCAACCATCAGGCGGCAGTTGTTTGTTCCCAGGTCGAGCGCCGCAAACAGCTCATCTTCAGAGTTACGGGGGTAGAGAGAAGGATAAGCTGGTCTGTCCGGGCGGCCGGCCCAGGGGGGAATACGATCCATCTGTCCGGTCCTTAGTTAGAGGTTGACTCATGTTGATGCTATTTTTGGGGAGGGCGGCCAAAGGAGCAAGACAATTATGTGACAAACCGACATTTCTTTTCGTTTAGGCACTTGCACGGCCTAATTCACGGTGCTAGGAAGGCGTCACCGCAGCGGAGGCGGCCTTTTAAGCCTCCCGGTTCTCCTTGCTGGGAGATAGTTTAGCGGTAGAACTACCGGCTCTGACCCGGTCAGCCCTGGTTCGAATCCAGGTCTCCCAGCCAATTTTCCCCAAAAAGTTAAAATTTACATATTGGGTGCAGGATCTTTTGTGTCAATAACGCGCATGATACCTTTTGCGTGGTGCGTGGTGCGTGGCGGTGGGTGCTGTCCAGATTGGCGGGGCCTCGTTTGCCCTGACTTGCGATATCCCGTCGGACTTACCGCAAGGCAGGGCATGATCCGCGTTCAGAATGTCGCGGTCAGGCTCAGGTTGAAGGAACGCCCGAGGCCAGCAAGGGGGCTGAGAACCCCGGTCGCGCGATAATCTCCCAGAGACAGCCCGCCAAGAGGCAGATCGTATCTCTGGTTCATCACGTTCTCAATGCTGGCATCAAGTGTCAGCATCCGCCAGCGATAACTCCCCCCAAGCCCCAGAAGAGCATAACCGGGAGTGCGGGGTTCATTACGCAGCCAGTCCACTGTGGTTTTGGCTTTAACGAGGGTGACCTCTACGCGCCCTGTCCAGTTTCCATAGGTTTCATGCAGGCTGATAAGGCCATTGGCCGGCATCTGATGGTACAGGCCGGAATGGGTAACCAGATCCTGCCCCCGTACCCAGTTCAGGCTGGCTTTCAGCTCACCCATCCCGAAGGCCGGGCTGTCCCAGAGTTTGAGGAAGCCTGAGCTGTTAATGCCGTAACTCCGGGCGTTGTGATTGACGAACTGGAGTTTGGACAGCCCGTTTGAAAGCGCCCCAATCCGGATCACATTTATATAGTCATGTGTGTAGGTGTAGTAGGGCTGTATCTTGAGTTCCCAGTTATGATGAACCGGGTCATGCCATGTCAGGGTAGTGCTGAGGGTGTTGGCAATTTCCGACTTCAGGTTGAGATTGCCCACATAGCCATTTCCGTCACCAAACCAGCCAATCATGGTGGAACTCATGGCGCCTTCGCCCCACGCGTAGCGTTCATAAAGGCTTGGGGCGCGGCTTTTACGGGCGTAGCCTCCTTCAATCGTCAGGCTGTCCAGCGGGGTCCACCGGCCAATGGCCGTGACGTCAAAATTAGTATCTGTCCGACCGCGGGAGGCTGCGTTAAAGCGCCGCGCGGCCGTGGCGTCCGCCATATTCATCATGCCGGTCCATGAATACGGGGCGACCGGGCCGGTATTCATCATCACCAGATCATTCCGCAGCCCCAGTTCTGTGGCAAAGCGCGGCAGCCACTGGGCTTTCCATTCAATATAATGGCCGAGCCGGTCTCTGTGCCCCTGATTGATATTATGGAAGGTATCCGGCCCCATCATCATGCTGCCCTGGAGCGGCGGCCACCAGTCATTCAGGCCGTTATGGTCAAAGGAGCTGCCAAGCCCGAGCACATGCTTATGGCCAAGCGGAATGGTCGCCTTGATGGAGTATCCGGCGGTGCGGGTGTCTGTATTCATCGGCATGCCGGTTGTGGCTGTATGGCCCCCTTTGTCCGACAACATGTTCATGACATGGCTGACCCGCTGCCAGAAGCCACGCGCTTCCAGCGTGCCCCAGTTGAAATCGCCTTTATATTTGCCGTTTACAAACGTGGAGCGGTTGTTGGTCATGTCCATATACTGGTTCGGGAAGCCCTCATACGGAATGTCCTGCTGCCCGGCGGTGATGGCGAGCAGATGATTGTCTTTTTTTATCCCCAGCGTGACAGCGTGATTAAAGCTGAGGTAGCTGGTGGACAGAACGCGCTGCCCTTTGCCACCTGTATGGTAATCACTGGCGTGGCTGTAGGAACCGGTATAGCGCAGGCTCAGCCAGTCATTGGCGGCGGTGACGGATCCGGACGCGCCTGATCCGCCGCCATTGCTACGGTAATCTCCACGGACATGCCCGGTGACGAGCAGTCTGGCCGTGCTGGAAAAAATTGGGTCTTTCCGGTTGACCTCCAGCGTGCCCCCCGTGCTGTCTCCCCCCTGACTGACAGAGGTAATGCCAGCAATGGCAACAGCGGAGGAAACGGCGTCCGGGTCAATATAGGACATCGCCGGGTTCATGTGGTTGGGGCAGGCGGAGGGGATGCGCATGCCGTCCACAAACGTTGCGACACGTTCATCCGCCATGCCGTTGAGCACGGGCAGGGAGGAAACACCCCCGCCGGAATAGGCGCTGTAGCCCAGACTTTGCCGGAACAGGCTGGCTGTATCGGGGCTGGTTGAAACCGAATGCCGCGTTCCGTTGACGGTAATCTGCTCAGTAGAGCCGGGAGTGTTTTGTTCTGTTGTGTCCGCAGAAGCAGTTGGGGGCAGAGGCAGGGACAGAGACTGTGCGGAAACCGGTGTTGCCGGCAGGCTGCTCTGTGCATCCGCCAGAGAAGAAAGAGAAACGGTGCAGGCCAGCGCACAGCAGCCTGCAAGCAGGCGGGCGCGCAGGACGTGCCTTATAAAAAGATGGGACATTGTGCTGAAACTTTCCTTGAAACGGAAACAGCCGACACCCTTCGCCTTCCGGTATGTCTGGAGGCTTATGTGTCAGCGCGTATCGTTTTCAGAGAAAAGCGGGTGGCCCTGTAGGGGGTGGCCGGAGGGCAAGGGCGCGGAGCGGCGGCGCACGCGGCAGCAGCACCCCGTAGGCTGTCTGGGACCACGCAATCAGAATCAGGGCCGCGAGGAACGCGACACTGAAGATAAAAGCCGGAAGATGCAGCAGCGGGCAGAGCGGGCAGGACCCGTCGTGATGGTGCCCGGATGGGTGCGGTGCACCGGCATGCATCATGGTGTGGTTGTGTTCGGCAGCCATATGCATGTGCATGTGGTGGGACATAGGCGGTGACTGATCCGGCCCGATATGCAAACTCGTCAGCCTCTCGAACGTCACGCGCGGTGCTTCATCCGGCAGGGCGTTGCTTTGCAGAAGAAGCTGTCCGCCAAGGCCCAGCAGAACGCAGCACACCATCAGCCAGCGGCACAGGGCCGCCAGTATCCGGGTGTGTGTTTCTGAACGGCGCATGATGAGAGAGTCCGCCTCCATTCGGGGAATGCCCCTAAAGAAAGCACCCGGAGGCAGTTGTAAAGAGTATAATCATACTCAGGCTCTTTCCTGAACCCCGGTGGGGTATAGGTGCGGTGTGGGATGGTTCGGGCGGGAGAGCGTGTGCTTAAAAAATCCTTGTGTTCCCGTTTTGTTCTAATTATAAAAACCGGAACAGGAGGACTGCACTCATGGCGTCATCACACTCGGATACACTGGATTTGCTGCGGGACCGGATTGCGCGGATGGGGAGCGAGCCTGCCAGATCTGTGGCGCAGCGGCTTTCCACGGGCGTTGCGGAAATTGATGCCCGTCTGGGCGGGGGGCTGGAAAAAGGCACAGTGCACGAGTTTTTTGGAGCCGGGAGTGACAGGCAGGTTTCCGCCAAGCCCTCGCGTTTTGTGGCGGCGGTGCTGGCACGCACAACAGGCGCTGTTATCTGGATTGGGGAGGAGCACCTTGATCTGTGCGTGGCAGGCGTTGAACAGGCTGGCCTGAACCCCGGAAGGCTGATCTGTGTGACAGCTACGCAGGCGTCTTTTGTGGAGTTGTGTGAAGCTGTTCTGCGGGAGCCGGGGGTGGCTGCTGTGGTAGTTGACAGCCGCGCCGCGCCAGACCTGAATGCAACGCGTCGCCTGCAACTGGCCGCGCATGAGCGGGGCGCGACCGGCTTCCTGCTCTATCGGTCCACCTTTCTGGGGAGCGGAACGTCCCGTTGCCTGAGCGCGACACGCTGGAAAATTGCCCCGAGCACGACTTTCAGCCTCCGCGATAATACGGCAGCCGGGCCATATAAGGCGGAAGAGCGGTGGTCCATTGAAATGCTCAGCCACCATCACGGGGGTGTTGCCGGATGGGTTGTTGACCCCGCCCGGTATGAAACGCATCCCTTTTCCGTTGCGCCCCAACATGCGTCTCACAATGATCGTCGCGAGACAACACGGCGCTCATGGTGGCGGAGCGCCTTGCGCGCCTGATTGTCCTGCACGGCGCATCAGTTCTTCTTGCCGTGCCTGATGCTGATTTGTGGTAAGAAACACCGCATGATCAGAACCGCAGGCATAAAAAGGAAAAACCATGCGTCTGGATGATGAACGGGAAAGCACGAATATTGATGATGAGCGCGGAAGTGGCGGCGGAGGAGGGGGGCGCGGCCCGCTGAAAGTTGGTATTGGCGGGATTCTTCTGGCGCTGGGTGCTTTGTATTTTGGGGTAGACCCGAAAATTGTCTTCAGCCTTCTGGAAGGCAGTGCATCGTCTGGTAATCAGACAACGGTTGTGGCCCAGCAGCCTGCGCAGGGCCCGGACCCGCAAAAGCAGTTTATTGCCCGTATTCTCGCCTCAACTGAGGACGTCTGGACATCTTATTTCCAGCAGATGGGCCGTACCTATCATCAGCCGCGTCTGGTACTGTTTACCGGCGGAACGCAGTCTGCCTGCGGATACGCGCAGACGTCTGTTGGCCCGTTCTACTGCCCTGCCGACCATAAAGTTTATCTGGATCTCGCCTTTTTTCAGGAGCTGAAGAACCGTCTGGGGGCCGGAGGGGACTTCGCGCGGGCGTACGTTGTGGCGCATGAGGTCGGGCACCATGTGCAGAATGAACTGGGGATTATGGAGCGGCTCGACAGGCAGGGGGGCGGCATGAGTGAGCGGGGTGCCACCGGAGCCTCTGTCCGGACCGAGCTTCAGGCAGATTGTTTTGCCGGGGTCTGGGCGAAGCGGGCGAATGATGCGCGCAGTATTCTGCAATCAGGCGATGTGCAGGAAGGCTTGAACGCGGCCTCCGCTGTGGGGGATGATCGTCTTGAAAAGCAGGGGCAGGGCTATGTTGTGCCTGACAGCTTTACGCACGGCACGTCGGCTCAGCGCGTCAACTGGTTCAGCCGTGGGCTGCAAACGGGTGATATCCGGCAGTGTGACACGTTTAACGCACCGGCTCTCTAAAAAAGATCTCACAAAATCCTGCTATTCCATCAGGCTCTCCAGCAGGGAGAGTCTGGTGTGAGGCTTTTTTACAACATCATGTCGGTTTTATAACGAATTTCCTAAAAAAGCCTTTTTTGTCAATTCAGACACATTATAACGGTCAGGTAATGTTATAAACCAATCCTGTAGCCGAGAGTTCTGATGCAGTCATTTCGTGTGGTGTCCTGCCGGTTATTTTTAATGAGTTGCGTTTTCGCCTGTTACGAACATCAGGCCAGAGCCGCAGAAATTCCGCTGGATATTATTACGGAAAATGAGGACGGATATTCTTTCGGGCGGCTTGGCATCAAGGTCGGGGTGAATAACGCCCAGCCGGAAGAATATCTGTTTGATACCGGGTCAGATTCCTTCAATATCGCTGTGGGCATGAGCAGCAGCCAGAACGGACCTGCATGGTTTCCTACTCAGGCGGGCACCGCAATCAGCTCCCCTTACGGTTATATGTATGGGGATGGCACCTATGGGTATCTGCAGTCCGATACAACAGTCTCCAACGTACAGTTTTATAACAGCGCTACCGGCAAATCCGTCGCGACGTATGATACGTCAGCGGGGCTTGGTGTTGCGCTGATTCAGGCGTCTATTGCCACACCGGACAGGCTGAGCGGTGACCCCGGCCAGCAGATTCCGGACAACACCCCCGGCCTTTTGCCGGGGCAGACATATTATCAGGATCTGGGGTGGCAGCAGGCACTGGATCAGGGCAAAGCGCCGGATGAAGGGCATTTTTACGGGATTGTCGGGGCCGGGGATTTTGTTTTTCCGGGCGATAATGGCGGCGTTCCGGGCCAGTTGACCAAGACCGGCTATATTGTTGAGTCCAACGGCACGCCCACAGCCCCCGGAGACTGCGGGCAGGCCTGCCTGATTATGGACCTCACGCCCGCGCTGCGGGCGCAGTTTTTTACACAGATCCCCTGGCGCGGTGTGATCGGCAGCTTCCCGCTTTCGGGTGCGAATGCCGGACATCAGTTTGATGTGCTGTTTAATTATACCCTGAACCATAGTCTGAGCACCGGCCCGATGCCGACGTTGCTGGATCCCGGTACGCCGAGCATTATTCTGGGCAGCCTCAGCCTCCAGCAGCAGGCGACTGCGGCAGGGCTGACCGGCAGTGACGGTTATGACTCCGACGTCAATCCCGGCCAGACACTGACCGTAACAGGGCAGGTGGCGGGCGCGCAGCCTGCCAGCATTACCACGGGCGACGGGAGCGGCGGGGACCAGAGCAATCAGCTCACGGTAGGGAGCAACCCCTATACGTATGATAACTATGCCCTCTATGGCCTCTCCTTCTTCCAGCATAATGCTGTCATGTATGATCTGGAGCGGGCCGTTACGGGCTATACGCCGTTTTATGTGACGGCATCCAACTTCACCAACGGTCTGACGATTACGCAGGATATGGGGCCAGTCGGGCTGGCGGGTGTTGTCTCTGGCTCAAATGGCCTCACGCTTGAGACGGGGAGTGTTGCGTATCTGACAGGCACGAACACCTATACCGGCGCAACCACTATCAGCCAGAAAAGCTGGATGGGGGTTGGTGGCCCCGGCAGTATCGCGCAGTCCTCCGTGGTGCGGGTAGATGGCACGCTGGATATCACGCGGTCTGATGGCGGGCAGAGCATTCGCTCTCTGGCTGGCAGCGGGCAGGTGGTGCTGGGGGATAATACGCTGGTGCTTTCTCAGGCTTCCGGAACATTTAGCGGGTCTCTTGGAAATTATTATGCCACCGGGACAACTCTCCCGGATGCTGTTCCAGCACTCCTGTCGGTGCCGTTTTCGCTGTCCGCTCCGTTGCCCTCAGAGGTGGATACGCGGACCCATGGGGGCCTGATTATTGCCTCAGGGCAGGAAACATTCACCGGAACCAGTACATACACAGGCAAAACCGGCATTGCGCAGGCGGGTGAACTGATCCTGACGGGGCGTCTGGAAAAAACGCAGGTTGAAAATGCCGGGCATTTTGAAAATGATGGCGTCACGACAGGCGCCGTTAATTCAACAGGATTTGTGACCGGCACCGGGGCGTTTGTAGGGGGTCTGTCCGTGGAGAACGGATATGTCTCGCCCGGCCGCGCGGACAGCATGACACCGGATACCGTGACGGTGGACCGCACGCTCACACTGGGGCAGGCGTCCACCTATCTTGTGCGCGTGGGGGATACGGCAGCCAGCACGATCACGGTCAATGGTCAGGCTGTTTTGCAGGGTGGCACGGTTATGGCGATGGCGTCTGCCAACACGCCCGCACCCTCCCTCGGGCAGCACTATACCATCCTGACGGCGACGGATGGGGTGCAGGGCCAGTTTGGTAAGGTTGTCAGCAATCTGAGTGGCGATGCCGCACTTTACCCGTTCCTGACGACCGGTGTTTCTTACCAGCCTGATCTGGTGGCGCTGGAAATTGCCCGCAGCAATACCGCATTTGCGGATGCGGCCCAGACCCGTAATGAACAGAGCGTTGCTACGGCACTGGACGGTCTTGCGCCGACGTCTGATGTTAGCCGTCCAGTGACCTCTCTGGATTTCTCCCGCGCTCGTGGCGCGTTTAATGCGTTGTCCGGTGAGATCCACGCTTCGGCCCGCACCGCGCTGATTCAGGATGCTTATGAGATCCGCGATGTTGTCATTGACCGCATGCGCGCGGCGGACTGCTTGCCGGGTGCGCAGAGCGGCACGGCTAAAACAGCCGTGCATGGCCGAGTGCAGGAAGGGAGCCAGTGCCATGCCGATGCCGGGCAGACATTGTGGATGCAGGCTTATGGAAGCTGGAGCCGGAACGGCCACACAGACAACGCTGCGGGAATGAGCAATTCCACCGGCGGGTTTGTCATGGGGGCGGATACGTCTGTCATTCAGGGCTGGCATGTGGGTGGTCTGGTCGGGTATGGCCACTCTAGTTTCTCCACGTCTGGTCGCGCAGCCTCCGGGCGCAGCGATAACGTCACACTGGGGGGATATGCCAGCACACACTGGAAACGTCTGGGCCTGCGGATGGGGGCGACGTATACGTGGAATATGCTCTCCACACGCCGCACTGTGGCGTTTCCCGGTTTTTATGACCGGCAGAACAGCGATTATAACGGCGGCACAGCGCAGGCCTTTGGTGATCTGGGTTACCGGTTTGATCTGGGGCGTGTGACGGCAGAGCCGTTTGGGGATGTGGCCTACATCAACCAGCAGACCAAATCCTACCGTGAGCATGGTGGAGCCAGCAGCCTGTATGGCCATGGGCAGGATACGGGCGTGACATACGCCACCTTCGGCACACGTCTGGCATCCCGTATGCAGGTTGGCAAAGCCGTGCTGATCCCCGGTATGACGGTTGGTTACCGCCATGCCTTCGGGGCGCTTACGCCCACAACGCGTGAAGCTCTGATTTCTGGCAGTTCTGACTTTGAAGTCGGCGGTGTGCCGCTGGTGCAGGATGCCGCGCTGGTAAAAGTCGGCGTTCAGGCTGAGGTGACGCATCGCCTGCGCGTTGGCATCTCTTATACCGGCCAGTATGGAGTCCATTACTCGGAAAGCGGCCTGAAAGGCTCTGTTTCCTGGATTTTCTAGTTTTCCGCCTGTGCTCAGTAAAAATACAAAAACGGCGATACCCCCGAAGTGCTTCGGGGGTATTTTTTTACTCTGCCATACATCTCAGGTGTTTTGGTGGCGCATAACCTGAAGCGGATGCCGGGATAAAACGTCCGATCGTGCGGAAGATGAAAATCATGTGAGGCGGCATTATGATAAAAAACAGAGTATTTAGAGTGATGTTTCGTTTTATAAGCGCTTGCGCCGCTCTTTTTATTATACTGCTTTCTATTGTTGTCGGTTATTTCTTTATTGTGGTTGCGCCGCGCAATCAGGCGGCTCAGCAGCAGGCGGCCCTCTTTCTTACATTAAAAGGGCCAGCCCGCAGAGTGGCAATTTTTGATGCGGCAACCCGGATTATCGAAGCACAGTATTATGACCACAGCTTTGCCGGGCTAAACTGGCCGTTATTGCGGTCGCAGTCGCGCGTCAGGGCAGAGCAGGCAGAAGACGATTTTCATCTGTAATGGGATGTCTTAGTCCCACTCGCCATGGCATTTCCCGCATCACATATGGGTTTTACAATGCCCCCTCCGGCCCCGGAAGACGTTCGTTCCGGTAAAGATGCCGCTCTTGAGGCCGCTATCCATGCTTTGGGGTTTTAAAAAACGCTTCCTGACCATTAAGGGCCGCATTGGCCGCCGGGAGGCGTTTGCCGGAAAATAGTATATGGCGCAGCGTGTAGAAAAATTGCTGCGCCCTATGCTGTAAAAACTGGTCAGGAAAGCGCCTGCTTTATCTCAGGGCAGAGGAAAGCAGGCCTCTTTTTCAGGCTGCAAAAACTTTGGAAATGGCTTCCTGCGCTTCCGTCTGGATCGCGTGCAGGTGTTCCTCGCTTTTAAAGCTTTCAGCGTAGATTTTGTAAACATCTTCCGTGCCGGAGGGGCGGGCGGCAAACCAGCCGTTTTCCGTCACCACTTTCAGGCCGCCAATCGGGGCATCGTTGCCCGGAGCGCGGGTCAGTTTGCTGATGATCTTGTCACCTGCAAGTGTTTCCAGCGGGAACTGTTCCGGGGAGAGCTTGCTCAGTTTGGCTTTCTGTTCCGCATTGGCGGGCGCATCAATCCGCGCATAGAACGGCGTGCCCAGACGGGCGCTGAGTTCATGATAGTGTATGCTTGGGTTTTTGCCGGTTTTCGCCGTAATTTCAGCCGCCAGCAGGCCCAGAATGATGCCATCCTTATCTGTGGTCCAGACAGTGCCGTCACGCCGCAGGAAGGTGGCTCCGGCACTTTCCTCACCGCCAAAACCCAGTGACCCGTCCATCAGGCCCGGCACAAACCATTTCAGGCCAACCGGCACTTCAACCAGCTTGCGGCCAAGGTCTTTGGCAACCCGGTCAATCAGCCCGCTGCTGACCAGCGTTTTGCCCACACCCAGTTCCGGGCTCCAGTCCGGCCGGTTGCGGAACAGGTAGGAAATGGCAACGGCAAGATAATGGTTGGGGTTCAGAAGGCCGTCCGGTTTGGCTACAATGCCGTGGCGGTCGGCGTCAGTGTCATTCGCGAAGGCAACGTCAAACTGGTCCGCCATGCCAATCAGGCTCTGCATGGCGTAAGGGGAGGAGCAGTCCATCCGGATCTGGCCATCCCAGTCGGCGGTCATGAAGGAGAAGGTCGGATCAACGGCCTCATTCACCACCGTAGCGTTCAGGCCATATTGTTCAATAATGGGTTTCCAGTAACGCACCGCGGCACCGCCGAGCGGGTCGATACCGATTTTAACGCCCGCATCCCGGATGGCCTTCATGTCGATCACAGAGTCCAGATCGGCCACATAGGGGGTGATATAGTCATACCCTTTGATGCAGGCCGCTTTGCGGGCTTCGTCATAGGGCAGGCGCTTTACGTCCTTCAGGCCGTCGGCCAGAAAGCCGTTTGCCATGTCCTGAATGGCTTTTGTAATGGCGGTATCTGCCGGGCCGCCATTGGGCGGGTTATATTTAAAACCACCGTCAGACGGCGGGTTGTGGGAGGGGGTGATCACAACACCATCCGCCAGCCCCGTGGTGCGGCCTTTATTATAGGCCAGAATAGCGTGGGAGATCACGGGCGTGGGCGTAAAGCCCTCATGCTCATCAATCCGCACATCCAGCCCGTGGGCTGCAAAAACTTCAATGGCAGAACGCTGGGCCGGGCCGGACAGAGCGTGGGTGTCCATACCAATAAACAGCGGTCCATCAATGCCTTCTGCTTTGCGGTGGCGGCAGATGGCCTCACAGATTGCCAGAATATGGCCTTCGTTAAAGCTGGTATGAAAGGAAGAGCCGCGATGCCCGGATGTGCCAAAGGAGACGCGCTGCGCGGGGATGGAAACATCAGGCTTGCGGTCGTAATAAGCGGCAATCAGAGCTGGAATATCAGTAAGCCGGGACGGATCAAGTGTCTTGCCAGCTAACGGGCTGAGTGAGGCCATCGCTTCAGAAATCCTTGTCGATCTTGAGGGTATCAACGGTCTGCCAATACGCTTTCTGTCAGGAGGAAACCCTGTGTGTGGAGCGATGTCCAGAGCGGACGGGGTGTTTCAGCAGAATGTAAGACTAAAAAACATGCTGGAATGCATCCTCGTCTGACAAAAAGACTGTCCCGGAGCGCCGGAAGAGCAGAGGAATGGGCCCGATATGCCTTGCTGGCGGGGTGACGGCGGTAAAAAATAGAATGCTGTCTCCTCCGCTCACGGCATTATGTATAAGAAGAAGCGTCTGGTAAGCTGGACGATGCCCTGAGCGATGATAACGGACACATCCCGCATGCCTCTGACGCCCAGCCCCGAAATCGACTCACCATCTGCCCGGATTGAGGACCGAATTGTTTATGCGGCGCTGTGTGGGCGGATTGCCCCCGGAGAGCGGCTGGGCGAGAAAGATCTGGCAGAGATTTTCGGGGTTTCCCGCACACTGGTGCGTGAGGCCATGATGCGCCTGCAGGCACGGGGCATTGTGCAGGTTTCCTCCCGGCGCGGCTGGTTTGTAATTGAACCCACGGAGGAGGAGGCCCGGCATACGCTGGATGCCCGCCGGGCGCTTGAAGTGGGCATGCTGGTCACGCTGGGGAAGGTGGATGCCCCTACCATTCAGGCGCTCCGTGCCCATGTTCAGGCCGAACAGGCCGCTATTGAGAAGAATGACAGGGCAGAGCGGAGCTATTTGCTGGGGCATTTCCATGTCTGTCTGGCGGAAACGTTGGGCAGCCCGGTTCTGGCCGCGCTGTTGCAGGATCTGACAACACGAACGGTGCTGATTGCGGCCCTGTATCAGTCTTCTCATGATGCCTGTGAATCCAGTGCCGAGCATGAACTGATTATTGATGCGCTGGAAGCGGGTGACGTGCCGGAAGCCGCGCGTCTGATGGACACACATTTGCGGCATGTTGAGAACGCGCTGAATGAACGGCACGTCCGCAGCCGGCTGAAAAACCTGAAAGCAGCCCTCAGTCACCCGGACTAAAAAGCGCGATCAGCGCACGCGCATCACGGCAGGGGCCAGAAGGGGGTTGCAAGACCTTTTTCTTGTATGCAAGATTGTATTTGTATTGCAACGACCTGTGGTGACGCAGGCAGGAGCGGCTTTTGATGATGCCTTCAGACTGTTCGGATAGTGCTGGTCTGTCAGCCTCTGTGCCCGGTGGCGTGCGTGCCGTGACGCGCTGTGATGTGCTGGGACAGGCCCCGTTTTCTGAAGAGCCGGACCGGTTGTTTCGTCCGTATCTGAGTGCCGCCTATCGTGCCACCAGTACACAGATTGCAGCATGGATGCAGGCAGCGGGCATGCAGACCCGGATTGATGCGGCCGGGAATCTGATCGGGCGGTATGAAGGTCTGGCGCCTGGCGCTCCGGCCCTGCTGATCGGCTCCCATATTGATAGCGTGCGGGATGCCGGGCGGTATGATGGAATGCTGGGTGTTCTGCTGGGCGTGGAGCTTGTGGCGCATTATGCTGCTCAGGGCAGGCGTTTTCCCTTCGCGCTGGAGGTTATCGGGTTTGGGGATGAGGAAGGGTCGCGCTTTCCGGTCTCCATGCTGACGTCCCGTGCTGTGGCTGGTCTGCTCAGGGAGCCGCCAACTGACATGCAGGATGCGGCAGGTCTGTCCTTGCAGGCCGCACTGTCCGGAGAAGGTCTGGCGCTGGAGCAGATGCCAGACGCGGCGCGCAGACCGGACGAAATCCTTGCTTATCTGGAAGCCCATATTGAGCAGGGTCCGGTGCTGGAAGCCGAAAACCTCGCTGTGGGCGTGGTGACGGCCATTGCCGCGCAGTATCGTTTCCGGGTGCATCTTCAGGGTGTGGCGGGCCATGCAGGCACCATGCCCATGACCCTGCGGCAGGATGCGCTGGCGGCAGCGGCTGAGGCTATTCTGGCGATTGAGACAATTGCGCAGTCCGGCCCGCCTGATCTGGTGGCAACGGTTGGTCAGCTTACGGTGGCTCCCGGTGTGCCCAATGTGGTGCCGGGCTCTGTTGTGTTCAGCATTGATGTGCGGGCGGGAGAGGCCGCCGTGCGCAATGCCGCAGCAGAAGAGATCCGTAAAGCACTGGAAGCGCTGGCAGCGCGGCGCAAAGTGACGCTGGATATGAGCTTACAGCAGGATCTGCCCGCTACGCCGTGTGATGCCGCTCTGACGGACCTGCTGGGTGAAGCCGCACGGACTGTAACCGGCGCGGAACCCCGCAGAATGGTGAGCGGAGCCGGGCATGATGCGATGGTGATTGCAGCACTGGCGCCGGTCTGCATGCTGTTTATCCGCTGTGAAGGCGGCATCAGCCACAACCCGGCAGAGGCTGTGGACCCGGCTGATGTTGATCAGGCCTTTCAGGTCATGACCCGCTTTATTGAAGATTTTGCCGGACGCCGTCCGTAAAGCAAGCAACGAAAGGCCTGTTGAATGGCAAACGATTTTTTTGGTCAGATTGACCCGCCGCAGCGGCTGCTGATGGGGCCTGGGCCGGTTAATGTGCATCCGCGCGTCCTGCGCGCCATGGCAGCGGACATGCTCGGGCAGTTTGACCCGGAAATGACAACCTACATGAATGAAACCATGGTGCTATATCGTCAGGTTTTCATGACGCAGAACCGCTGGACCTTTCTGGTGGACGGCACGGCGCGGGCAGGGATTGAGGCCGCTCTGGTTTCTCTTGTGGAGCCGGGGAGCAAAATTCTTATTGTGCGCGCCGGGCGGTTTGGTCTGCTGCTGTCTGAAATTGCTGAACGGATTGGCGCGGAAATCTGCACGCTGGATCTGCCCTGGGGAGAGGTCGCAACACTTGAGCAGATTGAAGACGCTCTGATTGCGCATCGTCCGCAGGTGTTTGCCTGTATCCATGGTGACACCTCCACCACCATGGCGCAGCCGCTTGACGGTGTTGGTGCGCTGTGCCGCAAATATGATGTGCTGTCTTACGTAGATGCCACGGCAACACTTGGCGGGATGCCGGTTGCCACAGATGCGTGGGGCGTGGACGTTATTACCGGGGGCTTGCAGAAATGTATGGGGGGGCCTCCGGGTTCCGCCCCCATTACCATTTCTGACCGTGCGGCAGAGCATATCATGGCGCGCCGCCATGTGGAGGCCGGGATCAGGAGCGGGGATATGGCTGATGGCAGTCGCGCCCGTATTCCATCCAACTATTTCGATCTGGCGATGGTGATGGATTACTGGTCTGAAAAACGGCTGAACCACCATACGGAAGCTACCACCATGCTCTATGGCGCGCGGGAAGCTGCGCGGGTGATGCTGGAAGAAGGGCTGGACGCCCGCTTTGCCCGGCACAAGGCCGCGGGGGCGGCGATGGTCGCCGGTCTGCGGGCCATGGGGCTGAAAGTGTTCGGGCAGGATGCGTACCGCATGACGAACGTTACCGGCGTGTGGATCCCCGAAGGTGTAGAGGGTGAGCCTGTGCGCCAGCAGATGCGGGATGATTTCGGGATTGAAATTGGCACGGCCTTTGGCCCGCTGGCCGGGAAAATCTGGCGTATTGGTGCGATGGGCTATAACGCCAAAAAGCATAATGTGTTGCTGACACTGGGGGCTTTGGAAACCTGTCTGGCCACACATGGGTATGCCGTAAAGCGGGGTGCCGGGGTGGATGCCGCACTTGCAACCTGCCGGACCTGAGACACAGAGAAAAATATAATAACGGGAGGGTGATATGCGCGAACAGGATAAAACACTCACCAGACTGGAGGCGACGGCTGAGTCTCTTGGGCTGGCCATCCCGGATGACTGTCTGCCGGGCGTTCTTGCCAACACGCAGCTCTTGCAGGGCTATGTGGATCTGATTTGCGGTATGAGCCTGCCTGATACCTGTCTGCCTGCTTATGAGTATCAGCCCTGATGAGCGCGATAACTGACCATGCACACCGCATCCGCACAGGGGCGGTGTCGGCTGTCCACACTGTTCAGCAGACGCTTGAGGCGTTCCGTCAGCGTGACGCGGCATATCATACCGCTACCCGGTTGCTGGATGAGCGTGCCCTGAAAGCTGCGGCTGACATTGATGCACGTATTGCGCGCGGGGAGCCGGTCGGGCCGCTGGCGGGTGTGCCATTTGGCGTGAAGGATCTGTTTGATCTGGCTGGTCTGGTGACAACTGCCGGGTCAGTTGTTTTGAAAGATCAGCCTCCAGCCAGGCAGGATGCGGAGGTGGTGCGCCGCCTGTGCGCCGCAGGGGCTATTCCCGTGGCGACCCTCAATATGGATGAGTTTGCGTACGGGTTCGCGACGGAAAACGCGCATTACGGCACAACAAAAAACCCGCATGATACGGCCTGTCTGGCCGGTGGCTCTTCCGGTGGCTCCGCTGCGGCCGTAGCGGCTGGATTGCTGCCGCTCACGCTTGGGTCTGATACCAACGGGTCCATCCGTGTTCCGGCTTCTTTATGCGGTGTCTGGGGGCTGAGGCCAACGCAGGGCGTGCTGCCTCTGGACGGGGTTTACCCGTTTGCCGCAAGTCTGGATGTGGTGGGGCCATTTACGCGCACCAGCGCAGATCTCGCCTGCGCGTTTGAAGCCCTGAGTGGTGAAAATAGCTCAATTGTTCAGGATGTTTCCGGCCTGAAAATCGGGCGTCTGGACGGCTGGTTTGCACAGGATCTGGACCCGGAGCTCGTGGCCGGGGTTAACCGGCTTCTGGCTGCATGCGCAGATGTGCGCAGCGTAACTCTGCCGGACGTCGCGCGGGCGCGGGCAGCGTCTTTTGTGATCACCGCAGCAGAGGGCGGCGCGCTGCATTCTGGCCGGTTGCGGACGCAGCCCATGGCGTATGACCCGGCAACGCGGGACAGGCTGATTGCTGGCGCTCTTCTGCCTTCCCTGCCAGTCATACAGGCGCAGAGGCTGCGTGCATGGTTCCGGGATGTGCTGCACGAGACCTTCCGGGACGTTGATATTCTGGTAGCCCCGGCCACGCCCGGCGTGGCGCCCCGGCTGGATCAGCCGACCATTACTCTGGGCGGCAGGCAGGTGTCTGCACGGGCTAATCTGGGCCTGTTTACCCAGCCTCTCAGTCTGGCGGGGATGCCGGTTGTGGCCGCACCACTGGCTCCCGCACCGGGAAAACCTGTGGGGCTGCCGCTTGGTGTGCAACTGATTGCCGCACCGGGGCGGGAAGCAACATTGCTGGCATTTGCGCAGACAATGGAAAAAGCCGGTCTTCTGGGGTTTCCTTCCGCCAGTGCAGACGCAAGCAAACAGGCCTGACATCCATGCTGCACACGCCGCGCTCTACTCGCGGGATGGTAACGTCCCCGCATCATCTGGCCAGTCAGGCTGGGCTGGATGTTCTCAAAGAGGGCGGAACGGCGCTGGATGCCGTGATTGCCACGGCTGCGGCGCTGGCCGTGGTCTATCCGCACATGACCTCCATTGGCGGGGATGCGTTCTGGCTGATCCAGTGGCCAGACGGACGGGTAGATACCATTGATGCCTGCGGCGCTGCGGCAGGCAGAGCCGATCTCGCATTTTACCGCAATACCGGGCACGCAACCATTCCCTGGCGCGGCGGGGCTGCGGCCAATACGGTTGCCGGAACAGTGTCTGGCTGGGGTGAGGCGCACCGGCTTTCCGGGGCCTATCACAGGCAACAGCAGACGCAGGCGCTGCCGCTGGAGCGGCTTTTGCGGGATGCAATCTGGTATGCGGAGCAGGGTGTGCCGGTTACGGCGGGCGGGGCTGAGGTTGCCGCGCAGAAAAGTGCTGAACTGTGTGCAGTGTCGGGATATGCGGCGGTTTTTGAACCAGAAGGCCGCCCGTTACAGACTGGCGATATTCTAAAAAACCCCGCACTGGGAAAAACCTTGCGCAAACTGGCTGCTGAGGGTGTGGCCAGTTTTTATACCGGGTCTCTGGCGCAGAGTGTGGCGGCGGATCTGGCGCGAGCGGGTAGCCCTCTCTCTGCTGAGGATCTGGCCGCTCATGCGGCAAGCCTTCGTGCCCCGTTGTCTGTCGGGGTGAGCGGCGCAATGCTGTATAATATGGCCCCGCCAACGCAGGGTGTTGCATCTCTTCTCATTCTCGCCGTGTTTGACCGGCTCAAGGCGGAGGCTCCGGAAAGCTTTGCCTACTGGCACGGGCTTGTTGAAGCGACGAAGCAGGCTTTCCGGTATCGGGACACCCATGTGGGAGACCCGATTTATATGACGGTTGAAGCCCAGCACACGCTGAATGATTCTGCCGAGCTGGACCAGATGGCCGCAGCAATTGATCCGCGGAAAGCGGCCCCGTGGCCTTATCCCTCACAGGCCGGGGATACGGTCTGGATGGGGGCTATTGATGCGGATGGTGTGGCTGTCAGCATGATCCAGAGTACCTATTTTGAATTTGGATCAGGCGTTGTGCTGCCCCAGACCGGAATTGTCTGGCAAAATCGGGGTTCCAGCTTCCGGCTGGCAGAGGAGGGGTGGAATGTGCTCCGCCCCGGCCGCAAGCCGTTCCACACGCTGAACCCTGCGGCGGCCCGGTTTGAGGACGGTCGGGTGATGGTTTATGGCACCATGGGGGGCGAGGGCCAGCCGCAGACGCAGGCGGCGGTTTTCACCCGCTATGCACAATATGACATGGGCTTGCAGCAGGCAGTTACCGCCCCGCGCTGGCTACTGGGGCGCACATGGGGGGATGAAAGCGTAACCCTGAAATATGAGGACAGGTTTGCGCCGGACCTCGTGGCGCAGATGGCCGCGGCAGGGCACAAGATGGAACGTGTTGCGCCCTTTACCTCTCTGATGGGGCACGCAGGCGCACTTGTCCGTCACCCTGACGGGATGTTGGAAGGTGCTACGGACCCCCGGAGTGACGGGGGTGTTGCCGCATGGTAGCGCAGGGTTAAGAGCGTTATGAGGCGGTGTCCTGCCGGATATGGACAGGCCGCCCATCTACCCATGTGGCTTTGACGCAGCGGTCATCCCCCAGCGTCATCAGAACAAAGAGCAGATCCGCGATGCTGGTGCATTCGCCGCTGCGCAGAGCCAGCAGGGGTGTAGCCGCCGGGTCCAGCACGCACAGATCCGCCTCCATGCCCGGCGCAATGGTCCCGATTTTACGGTCCAGATGCAGGGACTGTGCGGCCCCGGCCGTAGCCAGCCAGAACGCCTGAATGGCGTGCAGGCGCTGCTTGCCGGCCATCAGCGAGACCTTGTACGCTTCTCCCATCGTGCTGAGCAGAGAAAAGCTTGTGCCCGCTCCGATATCCGTACCCAGACCAACATGGACCGGACGGCGCGGGTCCAGCGCATCAAACAGCCGGAAGGCGCCGCTCCCTAAAAACAGGTTGGACGTCGGGCAATGGGCCAGTGTGCAGCGTGTGTCATGGCAGTGCTGGAAATCATGCTCGTGCATATGGATGGCATGGCCAAAAATGGCGCGCGGGCCTGCCAGACCCGCTTTGTCATACACATCCAGATAGGATGTTCGGTCCGGGAACAGCGTTTTGACAAACGCAATCTCATCATCGTTTTCAGCAAGATGCGTCTGCATGAACAGATCATCCCGGCTCCGGAAGAGAGCCCCGGCACATTCCAGTTGTTCCGGTGTGCTGGTGATCGCGAAGCGTGGCGTAATGGCGTAAAGCTGCCGCCCTTTGCCGTGCCATGCCTCAATCAGTTTCTGGGACTCATCAAAGCCCTGTCTGGCGGTATCCCTGAGGTTATCCGGCGCATTGCGGTCCATCAGGACTTTGCCTGCAATCATCCGGGTGCCAAGATTCTCTGATTCCTGAAAAAAGGCTGTCACGGATTCAGGATGTACTGTGCAGTATACAGCCGCTGTTGTCGTCCCGTTACGCAGCAGTTCCTGCAAAAAGGCGCGGGCGACGGTCTGCGCGACCTCCGGGCTGGAGAATTTTGCCTCGGTGGGAAATACATATTGTTGCAGCCATTCCAGCAACTGCTCACCCCATGAGGCTATAACGGGGAGCTGGGGGTAATGGACGTGTGTATCAATAAACCCCGCGCTGATCAGGCTGTTTGGATAGTGTGTAACCTGCATCCCGTCAGGCACCTGTGTCCGCAGCGCATCATAAGCGCCGCACAGGCTAATCTTCCCGTTTTCAATCAGGATCAGCCCGTCTTCTTCAACATGCAAAGCCTCTTCCGGCGGCATGGTGAAGGGATTGCCTTTGAACGTGACATAACGCCCTCTCAGAGCAGCGGTGCGGGACGGGGAGGGCATGGAACCTCGCAGACAGGGGCCGGAGTTAAAGCTGATCGGCAAAAAACTGTTCAATTTCAGAAATAATCAGTCTTGCTGCCATGGAAAGCTGGCGTGACCTGTCAACACACAGCGCCAGCGTAACCGGAGAAAGTTTTTTATGCAGGATGGGGGTGAACGCAAGCTGATTTTTCTGCACTTCATCATACACATCCAGATAGGAGAGAACGCCGATGCCCACTCCGGCACTGACGAGCGATTTGATCATCTGAATATTGTCAGCCCGGCCTACCGCCTGAATTTTCAGGCCGGTTTCTGCTTCCAGCAGTTCGAGCGGCCGCCATAACGCCAGCGGGGGTGCGGGAATGACAACCGGATATTCCGCGCACAGGCTGAACGGGGCGGATTCCAGCGCGCCGACGGGGTGGTCAGGCGGGGTGATAAAGCCAAGCGGAATTTCCTTATGGGCCCGCACAAACAGTTCCCGCATGTGGCCGGGGTTGAACATAAGGGCAAAATCGGCCTGACCATCTACCAGAATTTCCCCCATATCCTTGCTGGCACGCACATGCACGTTCACGACAATACCGGGATGTGTTTTCCGCAGGCGGCCCAGCACGGCGGGCAGGAAGCCCTTTGTCAGCGCATCAGGGATCAGAATATCCGCCGAGCCCTGCCGCAGGCCTTTCAGGTTATCAATCTGCGTGGTGAGCGCGCGGAGGTCCCGCGTCCAGCGGATACCCGAAGAGAGCAGGAGTTCACCCGCCGTGGTCAATCGCAACCCGGTTGGCAGGCGCTCGAAGAGCTGGGTGCCGAGCAGTTTTTCGCCTTGCAGGATCTGCCGGTCGATCGCCGAGGCCGCGATATTCAGCTCATCAGACGCTTTGCGGATTGAGCCCTGCTGCGCCACAGCAATGAAGTAGCGAAGGAAGCGAGAAAAAACCGGCATGTGAGGTGATCTCATTTTGCGAACGGATTAGACTGATTTAAGTCATATACAAGAATGGTCCGGGTGTGAAATTGTTTCAGATGGCGATAGGCCGGGATAAAGATAAGGTTAGACGTGCAGATGGAACAGGTTTCTTCCACCACAGGGCTGGACCAGCTTGAACAGCGTGTTCGGGATGATCTGGCTAAAATCCGCTACGCAACGGGTGACTGGTGCGTGCCTCTGGAGCGGGATGGAAAGCGTGTTCTGGATGTCGCCATTATCGGCGGCGGGCAGGGGGGGCTTGCAACGGCGTTCGCGCTCCGTCGGCGTGGCCTGAGCAACGCTTGTATTTTTGATCAGGCCGCCCGTGGCGGGGAAGGCCCGTGGGTCACCTTCGCCCGGATGATCACCCTGCGCACGCCCAAGCACGTCACCGGGCCTGATCTGGGCATCCCGAGCCTGACGCCGCAATCCTGGTTTGAAGCACGTTATGGTGTGGAAGCGTGGAAGGCGCTGGATAAAATTTCCCGGCAGGACTGGCAGGCCTATCTGGACTGGCTACGCGATGTGCTGGCCCTGCCTGTACAGAATGACCGTAAACTGGTTGATATTGACTGGCAGGATGGTCTTCTGCGCCTTACGTTCCAGCAGGCCAGTGGTGCGCAGTCTCATGTCTGGGCGCGTAAAATGGTTCTGGCCACCGGGATTGAAGGGGGCGGGGCCTGGCACGTGCCGGACTTTATCAAACAGGCACTTCCCGCCTCGCGCTATGCGCACACCAGCCAGCAGATTGATTTTGCCGCACTGAAAGGCAAGCGGATTGGTGTGCTGGGTGCCGGGGCTTCGGCGTTTGATAACGCCGCGACGGCGCTGGAACTGGGGGCAGGGCGTGTCGATCTGTGCTTGCGTCGGCAGAAAATTCCGAGTGTGAACCCGTATCGCTGGATGGAGAATGCGGGATTCCTCGGATATTTTGCCGATCTGCCTGATCAGGTGCGCTGGCGCTTTATGCACCGCATTTATGACCTCAATCAGCCGCCGCCGCAGGATACGTTCTGGCGTTGCCGCAAGCATGAGAATTTTGCGTTCCACACGGGCGCGCCCTGGCTTGCAGTGAAAGAAACACCGGAGGGCGTTGTCGTCACGACGCCACAGGGCGAAATGACGTTTGATTTCCTGATTATTGGCACCGGGTTTGTGATTGACCTCACCCGCCGCCCGGAAATGCACCGTTTTGCCCGGAACGTCACGCTCTGGCGGGACCGCTTTACGGCCCCTGCGGGCGAGGAGAGCGAGGTTCTGGCCAGCCACCCTTATCTGAGCGGCAACTTCCAGTTCCAGCCTCTGAATGCGGCGGACCCGATGGCGCCAATGCTCAAGGCCATTCATAACTTCACGTTTGCCGCGATGCCCAGCATGGGGCTTTCAGGAGCGTCCATCAGCGGGATGCGTTTTGGGGTGGAGCGGCTGGTGCAGGCCATCGGGCGTGAACTGTTTGTGCAGGATGGCGAGAGGCATCTGCAAAGCCTGCTGGATTACGATACGGACGAACTCGTCAGCCTTGCCCCACCTGTGTAAGAGACGTCCCCGAAGCAAGAATACGTGCAAGACACACGACCATCAGGCACAGCCGGAGAGAGTATGACTGATTATCCGCGGGATATGACAGGATATGGCCCGACACCGCCCGACCCTCAGTGGCCGGGCGGGGCACGCATTGCCGTGCAGTTTGTCATTAATTACGAGGAAGGGGCTGAGAACTGCGTCCTGCACGGGGATAAGGGGTCAGAGGCTTTCCTGTCAGAAATGGTGGGCACCCGCTCCATTCCGGATGCCCGGTCGATGCAGATGGAAAGCCTGTATGAATATGGCAGCCGCGCCGGGTTCTGGCGGCTGTATCGGCTGTTCCAGTCTGCCGGGATGCGCCCGACAGTGTTTGGTGTGGCTCTGGCAATGGCGCGCAACCCGGAAGCGGTTGCGGCCATGAAGGACGGGAACTGGGAAATCGCCACGCATGGCCTGCGCTGGATTGATTATCAGGATATCCCGGAAGAGGTGGAACGCGCGCATATCCGCGAGGCCATTGCGCTGCATACGCAGATTACCGGCTCCCGCCCCCTCGGCTGGTATCAGGGCCGGACAAGCCCCAACACCGCGCGTCTGGTCGTGGAAGAAGGCGGCTTTGTGTATGACGCGGACTCATACGCGGATGATCTGCCTTATTATGACCGGCGATACGGACGCTCTCAACTGATCGTGCCTTACACGCTGGACGTGAATGACATGAAGTTCGCGGCGCTGAATGGCTTTACGGAGGGCGAACAGTTCTTCCGGTACCTGCGGGACACGTTTGATATGCTGTACCGGGAAGGAGGCCGGATGATGTCCATTGGCCTGCATTGCAGGCTTGCCGGAAAACCGGCCCGTGCGCTGGCGGTGGCGCGTTTTCTGGAGCATGTGCAGGCGCATGAGAAAGTCTGGGTCGCGACCCGGCTTGAGATCGCGCAGCACTGGCTTGCGGTGCATCCGGCATGACCCTTGATGATGTGAATACCCTGCCGCCAGATGCCTTAGTGGTAGAATTTGGCGGTTTGTATGAACACTCTCCCTGGGTTGCGGAAGGGGCTGCGCAGCAGCGCCCCTTTGCCAGCAGGGAGGCGATGCTGAAGGCTTTTTCTGACGTGGTGCATCAGGCCGGGCATGACCGCCAGATTGCACTGGTCAGGGCGCATCCAGAGCTTGGGCATCGTGCGGGAATTGACCCGGCTTTGACTGAGGCCTCCGCACAGGAGCAGGGAAGCGCCGGGCTCGACCGGCTGAGCCCTGCCGAATATGAGCATTTCCAGAGCCTGAACACCGCATACCGGGACAAGTTTGGCATGCCGTTTGTCATCTGCGTCCGTAAGGCCGGAAAAGCGGTCATTCTGAATGCCATGGCGGAGCGTCTGCTCAGCACGCCGGAGGCCGAACTGGCAGAGGCGCTCAGGCAGATTGATGCTATTGCCTCTTTACGCTTGCAGGATAAAGTGACCGCATGAGTTCTCTATCAACACATGTTCTGGATACGGTGTCTGGCCGTCCTGCCGCCGGGGTGCGGTTGCGTCTGTTTTCAGGTGCTGCCGTCCTGTTTGACGGCGTGACGGATGCTGATGGACGTTGCCCTGCCTTACGCGCGTTGACGCTTGAAGGCGGGCAATACCGGCTGGAATTTGAAATTGCCGCTTATTTCCGCGCACAGGGGCATAAACTGGCGGACCCGCCATTTCTGGATGTTGTCCCCCTTGTGTTCGGGCTGAGTGCGGAAGGGCATGCGCATGTGCCGCTGCTTGCCGCCCCATACGGATATTCCACTTATCGAGGGAGTTGAGTGCGTGACCCTCGACAAACGTAAAACGACAGAAACCGTCCATCCGGTTGATCAGGTTCTCCCGTTGTGGGAGCTGGCAATTTACGGCTTCCAGCATGTTCTGACATTCTATGCGGCAGCGGTCATTGTTCCCATTCTGCTGGCCAGCGCGCTTGGCCTTTCGCACGACATGCTGGAACATCTGATTGAAGCTGACCTGTTTACCTGCGGGATTGCCTCCTTCATTCAGGCCGTCGGCATTAGCAAGATCGGGGTGAGGCTGCCGCTCCTGCAAGGGGTGACCTTTGTGGCGGTGATGCCCATGATCGCGATTGGCGTGTCGGCTGGCGGCGGTGTGGAGGGGCTGCATCAGATTTTTGGCGCGGTGATTGTTGCCGGACTGTTTTCTTACGTTGTAGCCCCGTATTTTTCCCGCCTTATCCGGTTTTTTCCACCTGTTGTGACAGGGTCCGTCATTCTGGTAATCGGACTGGCGCTGCTGCCGGTTGCCGCGAATGATATTGTGTCCGGCCATGGCACCAACGTCATGCAAAATCCCGTGGAATTGCGGAACGTGGCCTATGGTCTGGGCACATTGTTCTGCATTCTGGCGATCCAGAAATTCTTTCGCGGGTTTATTGGCACGATTGCCGTGCTGATCGGCCTCGTCCTGATGACGCTGGTGGCCTGGGCACTAGGAGACGCGCATTTTGGGGATGTTGGCGCCGCGCCGTTACTGACAATTTCCCGGCCGTTTTTCTTTGGGATGCCGACCTTCCACGTTGTACCCATTCTGTCGCTGATTATCGTCATGATTATTTCTATGCTGGAAACGACGGGCGACGTGTTTGCAACGGGGGCTATCGTTAAAAAGCCGATTACCTCGGATGATATCGCCTCCGCCATCCGCGCGGACGGGCTTGCGACGTTTATCGGTGGTGTTTTTAATTCTTTTCCCTACACCTGCTTTGCAGAAAATGTCGGGCTGGTCCGGCTCACGCAGGTTAAAAGCCGGTGGGTTGTGGCGTCTGCTGCTGTGATCATGATGGTGCTGGGCTGTATCCCCAAACTGGCCGCCATTATGGCGAGTGTCCCGCTGCCTGTTCTGGGTGGGGCGGCTCTGGCCATGTTTGCGGCGGTTGCCGTGGTCGGTATCCAGACGCTCGCACAGGTGGATTTTGAAGATCAGAACAATATGATCATTGTCGGGACCAGCATCGGTCTGGGTATGCTGGCAACAGCTCAGCCGCATATTGCAGATAACTTCCCCAGCTGGGCGCAGATCATTTTTGGCAGCGGGATTACGCTCGGTTCCATGGCGGCGATGGGCCTGCATCTGGTGTTCAACCACTTCATGCCCGCCAACAAGCATGGTGTGGTCATTGGGGATCAGTCCTCTAAAATCTCTTCAGACGAGACTGCTCAGACGGTCCTGACCGATAAAGGGCGCGTGCAGGAAGGGTAAGCGCGCCTGTGCTTCAGGGCGGGGTTGCCCCGCTCTGCTCCGCCAGTGCGTTGAAGCTTTCTGTAATCAGATCCAGCGTGGTCTGGGCGGCGGCACTCAGTCGCCGTTGCGTATTATAGAACAGGGAGAAGCCGAGAGGCCGGATACCGGACTCTGTTATGGGCACAAAGCAGAGTTCCCCGGCTTTGACCTCATTCATCACATCCATCCGGGTCAGCATGCCAACGCCTAATCCGCTACGGATCAGCGCCTTGATGCTGGCAATGCGGTTGCTGGTAAAGGTGGAGTTCAGGCTCACACTGTGCTGAGCCAGCCCGTCCTGAATGGCCGCACCCACGGCCAGCGTGCTATCCGGCAAAATCAGCTTGCTGCCGGTGGCATGGTTTAGGCGGGCATCTTCCCGTTGGGCGAGCGGATGGTCGGGCCGGACAACAAACCCGATGGCAGCCTGAAGTGTGCTGACAATGCGGACCTGCCGTGAAGATTTCCCTGCGAGGGAAATCCCGAAATCAACATCATTCCGGCTGACGGCCTGCCAGATGGCTTTAAAATCCAGCGTCTGAAGTCTGAACTCCACGCGGGGGTGCCGCTTGGTTACGTCAGAGAGGATGTCGGGGATTAGCCTGTCACTCACGGCTTCAATCGCGGCAATTTCAACCACGCCGCCATGCAGGCCTGAAAGCCCGTGCAGCCGGAACTGAAACTGCTCAAAATCCCGCTTGCCGGAAATAATGGCTGCCAGCAGCAATTCCCCGGCAGTCGTCAGGCTGAGGCCGGAACTGTGCCGGTGGAAGAGCGGGGTTTGCATGTCTTCTTCCACAGCCAGAATTTGCCGGTTTACTGCGGAGGGAGACACATTGAGGGCAGAGGCCGCCTGCCGGATGGAGCCTGTCTGTGCGACCATCTCAAAATAGATGGAAAACCGCGAGAGTGTAAAAATGCGACCGGGGTTTCGCACGGTGTATCTCCAGACAATGCAGCGGGCGGCGGTATCAAAAATCCTGCTGTAAGACTGTTGGCGGGGTGTCGATAAAAACGCAACAGGGCGTCGCATTCTTTGTGGTGGACGAATACTGAAAATGAGATGATTCTGAAACGATATACAGTATGACGAAGGCGAAGGGGCCGCCCCTCAGACCGTCAGCGTTACGCCCGGCGCAAGAGGCCCCGGTTACCCGACATGATAAGGCTTTTGTGGTGCTGAAAGCCGGAAAAAATGTTCCAGTAGGAGAGCGCAGTTTATGCGGCAGTCTATCCGGTTTTATCTTGGAAATGTGCGTCACGAGATCCCGGCGTTCAGCCCGACGCGGACCGTGCTGGACTGGCTGCGTGAAGACAAGCGGCGCACTGGCACCAAGGAAGGCTGCAATGAGGGCGATTGCGGGGCCTGTACGGTTCTGGTGGTGCGGCTGGAAGGGGATAAACTCGTCTGGCGGGCCGTCAATGCCTGTATCCAGTTTTTGTGGATGCTGGATGGAGCGCAGCTTTTCACGGTGGAAGACCTGCGGAGCCCGGAAGGCGCGCTGCATCCGGTGCAGCAGGCTATGGTGGAACTGCACGGCGCACAGTGCGGGTTCTGCACACCGGGTTTTGTCATGTCGATGGTTGCTTATTGCAAGACGCCGGGTGCTTCGATGGAAGAAGACGCCATTAACACGGCACTTGCTGGCAATCTGTGCCGCTGCACCGGCTATGCGCCCATCGTGCGGGCTATGAAGCAAGCCCTCAGTCTGCCGGGGGATGTGCTGGATACGCAGACAGAAGCCATCAAAACGCGGCTAAAGGCTCTGGCTGACGGGCAGACCGTGGAGATCAGCGGACCGCAAGGACGGCTCACGCTGCCCGGCAATGCGGATGCGCTGGCTGCGGCCTATCAGGCAGACCCACAAGCAACATTAGTGGCGGGCGCGACGGATGTTGGATTATGGGTCACCAAGGGGCTGCGCACCCTGCCACATGTGATCAGCGTCGGGCTGGTGCCGGATTTGCGAACGATTGAACACACGCCAGACGGGCTGAGGATCGGTGCTGCCGTAACCTATACGCAGGCGAAGGAAGCCATTGCCGCCATGCTGCCAGATGCGGGGGAGGTTATCCGGCGCATTGGCTCCACTCAGGTGCGGAATGCTGGCACGGTCTGCGGAAATATCGGCAATGGCTCCCCTATTGGAGACGGGCCTCCCGTGCTGATTGCCGCCGGAGCCGTGCTGAAACTGCGGTGCGGAGAGGCGCATCGTAGCCTGCCGCTGGAAGAGTATTTTCTGGCCTATGGCAAACAGGACCGGAAGCCGGGCGAGTTTATTGAGGCTGTTGTAATCTCTCAGCCCCAGCCCGGCACGGTTTTCCGGGCTTATAAGATTTCCAAACGGTTTGATCAGGATATTTCCGCCGTTCTTGGGGCGTTTGCTCTGACCTTTGGCAAAGATGGGCGGATTGTGTCGGCCCGTATCGCTTTCGGCGGGATGGCCGCTACACCCAAACGGGCCGCCGTGACGGAAGCCGCCTTGCAGGGGCAGTTCTGGACAGAGGCTACGCTCAGGGCCGCGCAGGACGCGATGAAGGCAGATTTTGAACCAATTTCCGATATGCGCTCCAGCGCATGGTATCGCCAGACGGTTGCAGGGAATTTGCTGACACGCCTGTTTGCGGAAACCGCGCCGGACTATGCAGGCGCAGAAACCCGGCTGGCCGGGTGGAAGGAGCAGGCCTATGTCTGAAGCTCTTAAACTTGAGCCGATGCTGGTCGCACCCATCGTTCCCGGTGGTGCGTCCACAAGTTTGCGGCATGAAAGTGCCCGGATGCATGTGTCCGGGAGTGCGGCCTATATTGATGATCTGCCAGAGCCGCAGGGGCTGCTGCATGTTGTGCCGGGTCTGAGCACAAAAGCGCATGCGCGGATTGTCTCGATGGATCTTGAGGCCGTGCGGGCTGTGCCCGGTGTGGTCTGTGTGCTGACGGCGGCGGATATCCCCGGAGAAAATCAGATCAGCGCCGTGGGGAAAGGTGATGAGCCTCTGCTGGCCGAAGAAGAAGTCTGTTTTTACGGCCAGCCTGTTTTTGTTGTGGTGGCGGAAAGTCGGGGTGTCGCGCGGCGGGCTGTTAAACTGGCAAAAATTGAGTATGAAGACCGTCCCGCCGTGCTGAATATCGCGCAGGCGCGCGAGGCAGGGGGTGAACTGGTCTGGCGCCCGCTGGTGATGAGCCGCGGGGATGTGGAGGCTGGCCTGGCGGCGGCTCCCCGGAGGCTTTCCGGGCAGGTGACCATTGGCGGGCAGGAGCATTTCTATCTGGAAGGGCAGGCAGCACTTGCTCAGCCGGGTGAAGAAGGGGAGATGCGCGTCTGGTCTTCCACCCAGCACCCTACGGAAACACAGCATATGGTGGCGCATTGCCTGCATGTGCCCAGTAATCTGGTCACGGTAGAAGTGCGCCGCATGGGCGGGGCGTTTGGCGGCAAGGAATCTCAGGCCAATACGCCCGCCTGTCTGGCGGCCATTGCGGCTCATGCGACTGGCCGTGCCGCCAAAATGCGGCTCGACCGTGATGATGATATGATGATGACTGGCAAACGCCATGATTTCGTGATTGATTACGATGTCGGGTTTGATGATGAGGGCAACATCCTTGCGGTCGATATGGTGCTGGCGGCGCGGTGTGGCTGGGCGGCGGACCTTTCCGGCCCGGTGGTGGACCGTGCCCTGTTTCATGCCGATAACGCCTATTTCTACCCGGATGTGCGCTTCCGCTCGGAACCGCTGAAAACCAACACGCAGTCCAACACGGCCTATCGCGGCTTTGGCGGCCCGCAGGGTATTGTGGCGGCGGAGCGGGTGATTGAGGAAATTGCGATCGCAACCGGGCTGGACCCGCTGGATGTGCGGGTGCGCAATGTCTACGGCACGGGCACACGTAACATCACGCCGTATCATATGACGGTGGAAGATTCGATTGCTGCTGAGGTCATGACACAGCTTGCAGAGCGTTGTGATTACCGTGAGCGTCGTCAGGCCTTGCGGGAGGCCAATAAGAGCAGCCCCTTTATCAAACGCGGCATTGCGCTGACGCCCGTTAAGTTTGGTATTTCCTTCACTGCAACCCATTACAATCAGGCTGGTGCGCTGGTGCATGTCTATACGGATGGGTCCGTGCAGGTGAATCATGGCGGCACGGAAATGGGGCAGGGCCTGCACACAAAAATGGTGCAGATTGCCATGCGGGAATTCGGTCTGACGGAAGACCGGGTGCGGATAACGGCAACGACAACAGGCAAGGTGCCCAATACCTCTGCCACAGCCGCCTCAAGCGGCGCGGATCTGAACGGGATGGCCGTGCTGGATGCGGTGCAGAAAATCAAGGCGCGGCTGGTCAGTTTTGCCGCTGAACACTGGAGTGTTGCGGAAGAAAACGTGCGGTTTCTGCCTGAGGGCGTGCGGGTTGGTGAGGAGGTTATTCCTTTCCCCGAACTGACAAAGGCCGCGTATTTTGCGCGCGTTTCCCTCTCGGCGAACGGGTTTTACAAAACACCCAAAATCTCATGGAACGCCGCTACAGGGCGCGGGCGGCCTTTTTACTATTTTGCGTACGGTGCGGCCTGTGCCGAGGTTGCTGTTGATTTGCTGACTGGTGAAAACCGGATTGAGCGCGTCGATATCCTGCATGACGCCGGACAGTCTCTGAACCCGGCGATCGATATCGGGCAGATTGAAGGCGGGTTTGTGCAGGGTGCGGGCTGGCTGACAATGGAAGAGCTGGTGTGGGATGAGTCGGGGCGGCTGCGGACGCATGCCCCAAGCACGTATAAAATCCCCGCCTGTTCTGACCGGCCCCGTATTTTCAATGTGGCCCTGCTGGAAAATTCCCCTAATCAGGAAGCAACGATTTTTCGCTCTAAAGCCGTGGGGGAGCCTCCTTTTGTGCATGGTGTTGTGGTGTTGCAGGCGATGTCTGACGCGCTGGCCAGCCTGGATGCTTACAAAACCTGCCCCCAGCTTGATGCGCCCGCCACACCGGAACAGATTTTGCGTACCGCTGAGCGGATGCGCAGCCAGCGGCAGCCCTGAGGCGGTCGCAGCATGAAAGAGCTTTCCACACGACTGTCAGACTGGCACCGGGATGCAGCCCCCGTTGCCTGTGTGCAGGTGGTGGAAGCGCGTGGCTCTACCCCGCGTGAGAGCGGGGCCTTTATGCTGATTGGAGAACACTGGCAGGCCGGGACGATTGGCGGAGGGTGTCTGGAATGGGACTGCGTGCACCGGGCCAGAACCCTGCTTGACGCAGGGGATGCTGAGTGGACCCATAGTTTTGTGCTGGGGCCGGAAACCGGCCAGTGCTGCGGGGGGCGGGTAGATGTGCGCATCTCCCGGCTGGATGCCGCGCTTGCCATACGCCTCCAGCAGCATCTGGCCGGGCAGGAGCAGGCGTGGCCTGTGCTGGTGCTGTTCGGGGCAGGGCATGTCGGGCGTGCTCTGGCTCGGGCGTTGTCACCTCTTCCGCTGCGCCTGATATGGGTTGATCCGCGCCCGGAGGAATTTGGTGCGGTGCCGGAAGGCGTTGAGGTACGAATGACCGGAGCATGGGAGCAGGTTCTGGCGGAGATCCCCGCCGGGTCGGGCGTTCTTGTGCTGACCCCTAACCATTCTCTGGATGCGCTGATTGTGGCGGCTGCTCTGGAGCGGGGGGATCTGTCTTACGTCGGGCTGATAGGCTCACGCACCAAGCGCCGCCGGTTTGAAGCCGGTTTTCGGGAAATCGGCTTACCGGAAGAGCGTATTGCCGCGCTGATCTGCCCGATCGGGGATCGGGGGGTGCGGGATAAACGGCCGGAAATTATTGCGGCGCTGGTAGCGGCGGAACTGATTGAACGCTTTCTGCCTCACCCTCAGCAGGTCGCCTGAAACGCTTATCTCCGGCGCATCTGTCTGGCGCGTAAGTCTATAGTTGCCGGTCACTCACGAGTTGCCGTTCGCTCACGCCGCCGGACTGCTGGTTTCGGGACGCTCGGCCATGAGCGAAACATGGGCCGCGATAATTTTCCAGCCCTGCTCTGTCAGAACCCATGTCTGCATCTGCCGCCCGATGCGGGATGATCCCTCGCGCTGGAATTCCAGACTGACAACAGCGGAGGCCTCTCCCCATGTTGTAATGGCGCGGCGCAAGACCCTGCGTGGCGGAGAGCCACCGCTCCGTGCCCGGCGGAAGGCAGCAATTTCCTCAGCGCCATAAAGGTTTTCTCCCACACCGTAACGCACTGTTTCCGCTCCGTCGTAAAAAAAGGCGTCCAGCGCGGTGAGGTCATTCTCGCCCAGAGCTTTTTCATAGGCATCAGAAAGTGCCGTGATTTCAGCCACCAGAGCGGGCGTATTGAACATGATCAGAGGCTTTCAGTGTGGGGTGCGGAATGAGAAAAGGTGCCGGATATCCCCTACGGAGATATCCGGCACCTTTTTTGGAGACCAGACTGACTTTCGTAAAGAGGGTAGTCAGAAGGACGTGGAAATTGTGCCCGTCATCGTAAAGCGTGGTTCCAGCATAAAGGCATTTCCATAGCCGGTGTAAGCAGCTTTGCTGCCGCTATAAACGGTGCTGGTATCATGCGCGCTGTAGACGGCTCCCATAGCTCCGGAGCGAACAACAGAGCCTGTCAGGTTGGTAAAGTTCAGCTTGAAGGTCGGGGATTTCAGGAACCCGACGGGTTTGAAATGATAGCCAAGGGAGAGGGAGTCCGTCACGTAGCCGGGGATACGCTGGTCATTGGCAATGGAGACGGATTGCGGGCCGGTGTAATGCACGGCACCGTTCGCAAAAAATCCTTTATAAGTATAGGTCAGACCAAAGTTAGCCATGATCCGTGGCGCCATGACTGCCTGTGTCCCTTTGGAACGCAGCATGATGTTCTGATACGGGTCAAAAACATTGCTGTCCTGAGTGGCGTGCAGATACTCCACAGAGGCATAGGGGCTGAAGCCGTGGATTTCCCGCCCGGCAATCATGAAGTCAAACCCGCGCATGGTCTGATTGCCGATGGAAAACGGCTTGAAGCTGTTCATGCCCAGATACTGGTCCACAATGCGGTTCGTCACGTTGTAGTTAAAGAAGGACAGATCAAGCAGTATGTATTTGTTGTGATACCGGTAGCCCAGTTCTTCCTTGATGGAATACTGGTTTTTCAGCATCGGTGCGCTGGCCGAAAGCCAGCCCATATCCGTGGCACTCGGCTGGCGGTAATCCCCTTCCGCATTGATGTAAATCTGGCTGTTGGGGTCAATCTGATAGCTGATGGAAAGCTGGGGCAGGGGGGCTGTGGTATTGGCCCCGGAGCTGTTACCGGGGATCCAGTTTTTATTCTGGCCGCTCCAGCCCCTGTTCCATGCGTTGGACATGACGAACTTGAAACCGGCATTGATCAGCAGCTTGTTGTTCAGGTAGCGGGACTGGTTCTGGATGAACAGGGAATGGAGCTCATACCCGGCATTCTGCCCGTACATGGCGCCGCCCACCGCATATTTTGCCCAGTTCGGGCTGGCTGCGGCCCCGTTATCCATTGTAACGCTTTTGGGGTAGCCCTGAATGGTCTGGTTATTTTCATACCAGTAGCCAAGCGTCAGGTGGTTATGGCTGTCAATCTCGTAGCTCAGCTTGGCCACAGCCCCCACCTGCCGGGCTTCATTTTCCAAAAAGAAGCTGGTCATGTTGGTGCCTGCGGGCACAGCAGCGCCCCCGCTATTATGCGTATACTGGCCTTCCGTCGCCACGCCTCCGGGAGAGGCGTCCCAGCCCTGACCCATGCTGAAATAAGGCTGGAGGTCGAAATTGAATTTCTTGGGCAGAACGATGTGGATGGGAGCTGTCAGGAAGATCTGGTTCCAGTGGTCGTTATTGTTCTTCCAGTAATTGACGTTCTTGGGGTCTGCCGAGCGGCCATAGCCGTTGCCGGTATGTTTATATTCAAAAAATTCCTGCGCCGTCGGGTAATTGTCGATCGTGAAATCAGCGGAGTTCCATGACAGGAAAAGGCGCGCGTTAGAGCCGTTCTGCCAGTCTTTCTGGAGGCCGAAATCAATATGTTTCCGCTGATTGATGCCTGCTCCCATCCAGCTCCGGGCATGCGCGTTGGAAAAGGAGAAATAGCTTTTCACGCCGCTTTTGCCGATCTCACCGGACTCCAGACGGATAAATTCGCGTGAGAGGTTGTTGGTGCCGTAAGAGAAATCGACCATGCCCCCCGCTTTTTCGGCAGCCCGGTGCGTGCGGGAGTTCATCACGCCGCCTGCGGCGGACATAACGGGCAGATCACGCGCGGCACTCCCGGGGGTGACGCTGACTTCCTCAAGGTTTTCGGAATCAATATCTTCCGACATATATTTGGCCGCAGCAGCCGGTGCGCCATCCACCATCAGCGCCATATCCAGATCAGTCAGGCCGCGAGACTGGATCTGTCCGCCTTCCATGCCCGAGCTGTCGGGCGTCATGACGTTCAGGCTTGGCAGGTTTTTAACCAGATCAAGCGCTGTAGACGTCGGGCTGCGCATGGCGATGTAGGCTTTTGTTACTGTCTGCACGGCATGCGGCGCTGTTTCCTGCCGCATCATGCCACCGCCACCATTCAGGGCCTGACGGCGGGACGCGACGGAAATTTCTTCCTCCCCATGTGCGAGCATAGGGCCGGTGGCACGGCGGGGCGCACTGTGGGGCTGCACTGCTCTGGCAGGCGCTGCTTTGCTTGCCCGGTGATGCGCCGTGCTGCTGTGTGACGTGGCGGTAGCAGCCTGCGCGTATGCCAGCATTGCCCATGCGCTTACAGCCCCGGCCAGACTTGTCAGAAAAAAACGGGGCGGACGACGGACCGGAGTTGTAGCGGACAGGCGTGGGGGAAAGCATTGTGAAGGCATGCGGAATTTTCCTGTCAGGAGGCGCAGCAGGCGGGAAAAGAGAAGGGAACAGTGCGAGTAAAAAACGGAGAAATGTTACGTTCAGGGGAAAAACCGAAGTGCCAGCCTCGCTGCAGAAAGGGCGCAGGAGAGGAGGAATAAAGCCGCATTTCTCTGTCCGGTGTGTCTGTGGAATGATCCGTGACCGATATATAAAAGACCGGAGGCGTTCGCACAAAATAAAAAAAAGCACTTTAGCGTTGCCAATATCAGAGCAGCTATGTTCCAGCTTTGCGCCGCGCGGGAACATGGAAACACCGCTTTTCAGGATAAAGCATAAATATCAACCTATGGTTGTTACATCTGTATTCAAATAAATACAGACAACCGCCATAAACTCTTTATTTTGAAAGAAAAGTGATTTGCTGCGCGACTATTTAAGTGATCTGTATCAATTCAGATTTTGGCGAAATACTCTAAATATCCGTTATGCGGTTTATCGATGCGTAACTGAAGGCGTAGTGCAATGACTCTGGGAAGACGGCAATTTCTGAAAGCTGGCGGTACATGTGTTGCCGGGGCCAGTGCCCTCGCACTGGGTTTTGCACCGCCTAAAGCTTACGCAGGGGATTCCCGGCAGTATAAGCTGGTGCGGGCGAAGGAAACCCGCAACAACTGCACATACTGTTCCGTGGGGTGCGGTATTCTGATGTACAGCCTTGGTGATGGCGCAAAGAACGCCAAGCCAAGCATTTTCCATATTGAAGGGGACCCGGATCATCCCGTCAGCCGTGGCTCCCTTTGCCCCAAGGGGGCGGGGCTGGTTGATTTCATCCACAGTGCAGGGCGCCTGCATTATCCGGAATATCGCGCGCCGGGGGCGAAGGAATGGAAACGGATCAGCTGGGAAGAGGCGACGGACCGTATTGCCCGCCTGCTGAAGGATGATCGTGACAAAAATTTCATTGAACGCAATGAAAAAGGCGAGCTCGTCAACCGCTGGTTGAGTTCGGGCATGCTGGCTTCTTCTGCCGCGAGTAATGAAACCGGGGTGCTGGATTTCAAATTCGCACGCGCGCTGGGAATGTTAGGGCTGGATTGTCAGGCCCGCCTGTGTCACGCGCCGACCGTTGCCGCTCTGGCGCCGTCCTTCGGGCGCGGCGCAATGACCAACAACTGGGTTGATATCAAGAACGCCAACGTTGTGCTCATTATGGGTGGCAACCCGGCGGAAGCGCATCCGGTTGGCTTTAAATGGGTGATGGAAGCCAAAATCCGTAACGGCGCAAAAGTGCTGGTGGTGGACCCGCGCTTTAACCGTAGTGCCGCGGTTGCGGATTTCTACACCCCTATCCGGGCCGGGGCGGACGCGGCGTTCATGCTGGGTGTGGTGAACTATCTGCTCACGCATGACAAAATCCAGCATGACTATGTTAAGGCCTATACCAACGCCGCTCTGATTGTGCGGGAAGACTATACGTTTGATGAAGGGCTTTTCAGCGGTTACAACGCCGAAAAGCGCACATATGACAAATCGTCCTGGACGTATGAACGGGATGAAAAAGGCTTTGCCCTTCAGGACCCCACGTTCCAGAACCCGCGTTGCGTGATCAATCTCCTGCGTAAGCATGTGGAACGCTACACGCCGGAAATGGTGACGCAGATGTGCGGCACCCCGGTAAAAGACTTCCTGTATGTGTGTGAAACGCTGGCATCTACCAGCGTGCCGGATCTGACGTCCACCTTCCTGTTCGCACTCGGCTGGACACACCATACCAGCGGCTCTCAGGTCATCCGCTCAGCGGCAATGGTACAGTTGCTGCTCGGGAATATTGGCATGGCCGGGGGCGGCATGAACGCCCTGCGCGGGCATTCCAACATTCAGGGCTATACGGACCTTGGTCTGCTTTCCCTGCGTCTGCCGGGGTATCTCAACCTGCCGTCTGACAAACAGCAGGATATGGCAACTTACCTGAAGGAAACCACACCCGCGGCTGATTTGCCGGGGCAGGTGAATTATTACCATAATACGCCAAAGTTCTTTGTCAGTATGATGAAGACCCTGTGGGGCGAGCACGCCACCTCTGACAACAACTGGGGCTTTAACTGGCTGCCAAAATGGGACCGCAGCTACGATATGCTGGCCTATTTTGACATGATGTATCAGGGCAAGGTGAACGGCTATATTGCGCAGGGATTCAACCCTCTGGCGGCTATGCCGGACAAGAACAAGACCATTGCGGCGCTGTCTAAACTGAAATTCCTTGTCTCTATTGATCCGCTCAGCACGGAAACGGCCTCGTTCTGGCAGAATGAGGGCCAGTTTAATGATGTGAAGACAGAAGACATCCAGACAGAAGTCTTCCGTCTGCCTGCAAGCTGTTTTGCGGAAGAAAACGGCTCTATCGTCAATTCCGGGCGCTGGCTGCAATGGCACTTTGCGGGTGCGGCACCCCCGGGAGAAGCATGGCAGGACAGCCGCGTCATCGGGACGATTTTTACCAAAATCCGTGACCTGTATAAAAAGGAAGGCGGCGTCTGCCCTGAGCCTGTCCTGAACATGCAGTGGAACTATAAAGACGCGGAAGATCCGACGCCGGAAGAAGTGGCGCGTGAGTGCAACGGATACGCGCTGGCGGATATTACGGATGATCAGGGGAAGGTTGTGGTCCCCAAAGGCCACCTCCTGCCTGACTTCTCTGTCATGAAAGATGATGGCACAACCTCCAGCTTCTGCTGGGTGTTTGCAGGGTCCTGGACGGAAGCAGGCAACCAGATGGCCCGTCGTGACAATACGGATACCGGCCTTGGCAGCACGCCTGGCTGGGCATGGGCATGGCCTGCCAACCGGCGCATTCTGTATAACCGTGCCTCCATGGACCCGGATGGCCGCCCGTGGGACCCCAAACGCCAAATTCTGGAATGGGATGGCAAACGCTGGGGTGGCTCGGATGTGCCGGACTATCCGCCTACATCCCCGCCGGGCAGCGGGGTCAGCCCCTTTATCATGCTGCCGGAAGGTCTGGGGCGTCTGTTTGCCTGTGGCGGCATGTCTGATGGCCCGTTCCCGGAGCAGTATGAGCCGACAGAAACGCCTCTTGCCAGCAACCCGCTGCACCCGAAGGTGACGTATAACCCGACGGCGCGTGTGCTGAAGGATGACCGTGCGCGGATGGGGGAACAGAAAGATTTCCCTTACGTGGCAACGACCTATTCCATCACCGAGCTGTTCCGGCACTGGACAAAGCATTCCCGCCTGAATGCCATCGCGCAGCCAGAGCAGTTTATTGAAATTGGGGAAAAGCTGGCCGGACGCCTGAATATTGCCGCAGGGGATAAAGTCAAAGTCTCTTCCAAGCGCGGCTATATTGAAGCCAAGGCGGTGGTGACCAAACGCCTGCGCACCCTGAACGTGATGGGGCATGATCTCGACCAGATCGGCATCCCCTGTCACTGGGGGTTTGAAGGGGCAACCCGCAAGGGCTTCCTTGCCAATACCCTGAGCCCGGCGGTGGGGGATGCAAACACCCAGACGCCCGAATTCAAGGCCTTCCTTGTTAATGTTGAAAAAGCCTGAGGTGGAATGATGGCAATGCAATCACAGGACATCATCAGGCGGTCCGCCACAAACGGTCTGACACCGGCTCCGCAGGCGCGCGACCATCAGCAGGAAGTCGCCAAGCTGATCGACGTCTCCATTTGCACCGGCTGCAAAGGCTGTCAGGTCGCATGTTCAGAATGGAATGATCTGCGGGATGAAGTCGGTCATAACGTCGGTGTTTATGATAACCCGGCGGACCTGACGGCGGAAACATGGACCGTCATCCGCTTTGATGAAGTGGAAGATGAAAGCGGCAGGCTGGAGTGGCTTCTGCGCAAGGAAGGCTGCATGCATTGCGAGGAGCCGGGCTGCCTGAAAGCGTGCCCCAGCCCCGGCGCGATTGTGCAGTTTGCAAACGGTATTGTGGATTTCCAGTCTGACCAGTGCATTGGTTGTGGCTACTGCATCGCTGGTTGCCCGTTTGATGTGCCGCGCATCAACAAGAAAGATAACAAAGCTTACAAATGCACCCTGTGTGCGGACCGTGTGAGCGTTGGGCAGGAACCCGCCTGTGTTAAAACCTGCCCGACCGGCGCGATCTCTTTTGGTTCCAAGGCCGACATGAAGGATCTGGCCGCAACCCGTGTGGCCGAGCTGAAAAGCCGTGGGCATGAAGGCGCTGGCCTGTATGACCCGCAGGGCGTTGGCGGCACGCATGTAATGTATGTGCTGACCCATGCGGACAAGCCGGAGATGTATCATCGCCTGCCCAAAGACCCGCATATCAGCCCGTTTGTGCGCGGCTGGAAAGAATGGCTGAAGCCGGTGGGGGCTATTGGCTTTATTGCCACTCTGGCCGGGGCCTTTGCGCATTACGTCGGGGTTGGCCCGAATACGGTCGATAGTCCGGAGCCTGAATCTGTCAGGCCGCCGGAAGAAAAAGAGACTGTGGAGGCATCAGAGACGGCTCAGGGTGATCACCCGGCAGGGAGAGAATAACCATGGACACCAAAAATCTTATCCTGCGGACAAAGTTCATAGACCGCATGTGCCACTGGACCATGGTGGCCTGCTTCTTTCTGGTCGCCATGTCCGGGCTTTCATGGTTTTTCCCCAGCCTGAGCTGGATGAACGGAGTACTGGGCACACCGCAGCTTGCGCGGATGCTGCACCCGTTCCTTGGCACCGTGGTGTTTGTGCTGCTGATCTGCATGTTCTTCCGCTTTGTGCATCACAACATGCCTGTCAGAACAGACGTGACGTGGTTTCGGAATATTGTGGATGTTCTGATGAACAGACACACAAAACCGCTGAAAATTGGCAAATATAACGCCGGGCAGAAAATCCTGTTCTGGTGCATCATGCTGCTGATCAGCGCTCTGTTCGCCACCGGTGTTGTGGCGTGGCGGCCTTATTTTGCCGGGTATTTCCCCATTCCAGCCATTCGCCTCGCTCTGCTGGCGCATTCTCTGGCAGGCCTTGGGCTTATCCTGCTGGTGATTGGCCACATTTATATGGGCATCTGGGTGCGCGGGTCCGTTACGGGAATGCTCACAGGCTATGTTTCCCGTGCATGGGCTAAACAGCATCATGACCGCTGGTATGAAGAAGAGGTTGCACCCTCCAAGGATAGTCCGGCAAAGCATCATTCATGATCAAAGACCGCACAGATATCCCGGCACTCGATAAACGGGTGCCGGGAGTTCCCGCTATTGAGCCTGTTCTGTTCCCCAAGCTGGATGCGCTTTATGCCCGCCGTTCGTCCCGGCTGGAAGAACTGGCGTTCGAACTGGTTAAAGAGGCCGTTCAGAACGAGGCCTCTTCCGCTCCGGCGGATGAAGTCAATGCCGGGTATTTTGGGTTCCTCGCCACCCTTGTTGCGGCACAGGGCCGCATACTGGCGCACAGCCCTCTGAGCCTTACAGAAACTGCCCCCATTCGGGCTTTGCTGCGTGGGGGGAATACATCGCCCGAAATCCCCTCGCAGGAGATGCTGGAAAACACGCAGTACTGGCAGAAAGCCTTCGCAGCCCTCGTGGCGGACGCCGGGGATCATCTTCCGTCGGAAACGCAGGAAGGCTTGCAGGCTCTGGCGGCAGAACAGCCGCAGGTGCTCGCGGCACAGGCTTACGCGCTGCTATCCGGGCAGTATGATCAGGTTAATGCCGGGGCAGCAGTTTTTTTGTGGGCCGCACTCTCTGTGTTCTGGGCGCAGGCAATCGCCTTGCTTGTAAAGGACGATGCGACTCTCCACCAGCGCCGTTCCGAAGGGGGCGCGTGCCCGTGCTGTGGTGCACCTCCTTCTGGTTCACTGGTGCTGACAGGGGATCGTGAAGGGTTGCGTTATCTCCAGTGCAGCCTGTGTGAAACCCGCTGGCATAAAGTGCGGGCCACATGCAGCGTGTGTGATGAGACAGGCCATATTGATTACTGGTCCTTTGAGGACACAAACGCCTCGATACAGGCTGAAACCTGCGGGGACTGTAAGAGCTACGTGAAGCTCTTCCGGCTGGACCGGGACCCGGCGTTGGAAATTCTCGCGGATGATCTTGCAACCGTGGTGCTGGATGCCGCGCTGGAAGAGCAGGGCTTTATCCGGGCGGCGCTGAACCCGTTTTCCTTCCCGGCCTGAGGTGTACGCGGAACGCGCGCGTCACGGGGAGGGGATGCTATCAGAACAGGATTTTTCTGAACAATGCGGAACAGTTTTACGGACATAGTGGCGTGTGACACCGCATTGGGGCTGATCGCCGCCTGTGCGGAGCACGTCTCTGTGCCTGCTGTCAGTGTTCCGCTGACAGAGGCCGCAGGCTGTGTGGCTGCGGAAGATATCCACGCACTGACCCCGCGCCCGGAAGCCGATATTTCTGCCATGGATGGGTATGCGTTTAACCACGCGGCCATGCAGGCGGCCCCAGCGGGCCTCCCTGTTGCTGGCCAGATTGCCGCCGGCTCCTTCCCTGTTCCTCTGCCGGATGGGCAGGCGCTGGGTATTCTGACGGGTGCGCGGCTTCCGGCAGGGGCGGATTGCGTTATGGCTGCGGAACGGATGTCTCTGAGCCGCACCGGATATGTCTCGCCTGCCAAAGTGCTGGCGGATCAGGGCGCTAATATCCGCCGGGCCGGAGAAGAGTTTTCCAGCGGTGCTGTTTTGCTGAGCAAAGGCACACGTCTGGACTGGCGGCATGTCGCACTTCTGGCCTGTCAGGGTATTTCAGAGGTGCAGGTTATCCGGCCCGTGCGGGTTGCTGTGGTCTCAAACGGGGCGGAACTGGCGGCTGATGCGTCAGACGCCCGGGCAGATTCAAATTCTCCCATGCTTGCGGCCTTGCTGCGGGAGGCCGGAACTGAGGTTACGCTTTATTCCGTTCCCACAGATAACGAGGCAAAGCTCAGCGCGACACTGGCTCAGGCATGGACCGGGGTAGATATTCTGGTGACCACTGGCGGTATTTCCGTCGGCCAGACAGATCATGTTCTGGATGCGCTGCATGGTCTTGGCGCTGAAACGGTCTTCCGGGGGGTGGCCATTCGTCCCGGCAAGCCGTTAACCGTCATGGCACAGGGGCCGCGTCTGGCGTTCTGTCTGCCCGGCAATCCGGGTGCGTCCGCCATCTGTGCGCTGGTGTTTTTGTTGCCCTGTCTGCGCGCAATCATGGGGCAGCAGCCTCAGGCGGCCCTGCTGCCGGGTGTTGCGGATTTCGCTTTCACGCCGGTTGTCAGCACAACACATTTTCTGCCGGTCTCGTGCGTGCCGGGGGCGAACGGGGTCCGTCTTTCTCTGCTGCCGACTGTCGGCGCGTCCGATATTATCGTCTTTTCCCGTGCAAATGCCTTGCTGCGTGTGGACCCGGACAGGCCGGTCCAGCCCGGTCAGACACGCTGGGTTCTGCCGCTTCAGCCTAACGGGATCTGAACGGCGCGCTCGATAATAAAATCGGCCAGTGCATCCGTATTATTCAGGTCCAGTGCACGTAATGGGGCGGGAACGGCCTCGGGCGTATCTGTTGCCACGGCAATAATGTTGTTTTGTGTCTTGAAGAGAGGGTCTTTCCCCACGCAGGGCCGGTAGATTTCAAGGCAGGCTGGCACAGTGGTGTGAAAGCCTTCAATCAGGATCAGATCAACCGGTTCCATACGGGACACAAGATCCGTGAGAGTGAAAAGATTTGCCGGCTGGTGATGTTGTAAAACCCAGCGGTCAGGCGTGGCCAGCATGACTTCTAATGCCCCAGCTTCCCGATGCACAAAGGAATCTTTTCCCGGTTTGTCGATATCAATGCTGTGGTGTGTGTGTTTGATTGTGGATACCCGCAGCCCTTTTGCGCTCAGGGCGGCCAGCAGTCGTGCCACCAGATGCGTTTTGCCAGACCCGCTCCGGCCTGTAATGCCAAAAATGGCCTGATGGCGGATCATATTGGTCACCCTGTTTCTCCCTCCTGTCTCGCCTCGCTTTACCATACGCATCGGAGCGGGGAAGGGGAGGCTGCACACATGCGGTGTCAGGCATGTCATGAAAATGTGCATGGCAAGTCTGACGGATTGCGGGTGAGAGGCGCGGTGTCGTACGGGCCAGAAGCTGTATAATGCCCTGTATGGATGAACAGATAAAAACCTCCCCGCCTGAACCGCGCAGCATGATCCACGTTCGTGGTGCGCGTGAGCACAACCTCAAAAATGTCGATGTCGCCTTGCCGCGTGACAGGCTTGTGGTGTTCACCGGGGTTTCCGGGTCCGGTAAATCCTCGCTGGCGTTCGGCACGATTTATGCCGAGGCGCAGCGGCGCTATCTGGACTCTGTCTCGCCCTATGCGCGGCGTCTGTTCAACCAGATGCCGGTTCCTGCCGTGGATGCCATTGATGGCCTCCCCCCGGCGGTAGCCTTGCAGCAGCAGCGCGGCGGAAGCAGCGGGCGTTCGTCCGTCGGGAGTGTGACAACCCTCTCCAATCTCCTGCGGATGCTCTACTCCCGCGCAGGGCATTATCCTCCTGGTCTGGCGCGGCTGGAAGCGGAATCCTTTTCCCCCAATACGCCCATGGGGGCCTGCCCCCGCTGCCACGGCATGGGGCAGATTTATGATGTGACGGAGCAGACGCTTGTGCCGGATGGCAGCCTCACCATCCGCCAGCGGGCCGTCGCTGCATGGCCGACGGCATGGCAGGGGCAGAACCTGCGGGATATCCTTATTACGCGCGGCGTCAATGTTGATACGCCATGGCGTGACCTGCCGCAGAAGACCCGTGACTGGATCCTGTATACGGAAGACACCCCAACCGAGCCGGTTTATCCCGGCCTGACCCATGCTGAGGTGCAGGAGGCAATCCGGCGGGGTGAGCCGCCAGCCTATAACGGCACGTTTACCGGCGCACGGCAGTATGTGCTGCAAACTTTTACAAAGTCCCAGAGTGCGAAAATGCGGGCTCGGGCGGCGTCTTTTATGGTCAGCGCGCCGTGTCCGGTTTGTCATGGGCAACGCCTTAACCCGGATGCGCTGCGGGTTACGTTTGAAGGGCGTAATATTGCAGAGCTTTCAGAGCTTCCGCTCAAGCATATTCATCAGGCCCTGCGGTCTGCTCTGGCCGGACTGACGCAGCAGGATGCCACAAGTCTTGCCGCGCATGGCATTGTCGGGGCGCTGATCGAGCGGATTGATGTGCTGCTTGATCTTGGTCTGGGTTATCTGCAACTCAGCCGCCCTGTTCAGACCTTGTCTCCCGGTGAATATCAGCGTTTACGGCTTGGCACCCAGATCCGCTCCAATCTGTTCGGTGTTGTATATGTGCTGGATGAACCTAGTTCCGGCCTGCATCCTGTGGACACGCAGGCACTTCTGCGGGCTCTGGATGGCCTGCTTGCGGCTGGCAATTCGCTTCTGGTTGTTGAGCATAATCCGGATGTCATTCGGCGAGCGGACTGGCTGGTGGATGTTGGACCAGATGCCGGGGAGCGAGGTGGCCGCGTTCTCTATAGCGGGCCGCCTGAGGGGTTAAAGGCTGTTCAGAACTCCCGCACACGGCCTTATCTCTTTAACCCGCCCACGCATCGGGATGCGCCTCCACGCAAGCCTGCTGGCTGGCTTGAACTGTCTGGCCTGTGCTGGAACAACCTCAATCATGTCAGCCTGTCCCTGCCGCTCGGCGTGCTGGTGTCTGTTACAGGGGTATCCGGCTCCGGGAAGTCCAGTCTTGTCGGGCAGGCCCTCGTCTCGGTGGTCGCAAAAGCGCTCGGGCAGCCAGTCACAACAGATACGCAGACGGATGATGGCACGGATGCTCCTCTGTTGGAGGCTGAACCCGGTCAGCCTACGGGCACAGTGGTCTCTGGCCTGAGCCGGATCAAACGACTGGTGGTGATTGACCAGAAACCCATCGGGCGCACCCCGCGCTCCAATCTGGTAACCTATACCGGGCTTTTTGATCAGATCCGGCAGGCTTTCGCGGCAACGCCGGAAGCCAGAAAGAAGCGGTTTGATGCGGGCTGGTTCTCGTTCAACGTCGCCAAGGGCCGCTGCCCCAAATGTGAGGGCGTCGGGTCAGTCATGGTGGAACTGCTCTTCCTGCCGAGCGTGTATGCGCCCTGTCCGGAATGTCATGGCACGCGCTATAAACCTGAGGTGCTGGAGATAACCTTGCGCGGCAAGACCATTGCCGATGTGCTGGGAATGAGCGTTGACGAAGCGCATGACTTCTTCGCACCCGAACCCGCGATTGCGCATGGGTTTGATACCTTACAGCAGGGCGGTCTGGGGTATCTGCGGCTTGGTCAGCCCGCAACCGAATTGTCTGGGGGGGAGGCGCAACGCATCAAGCTGGCGACAGAATTGCAGAAGCGCCGTTCCGGACACGTGCTGTATGTGCTGGATGAACCCACAACCGGCCTGCATCCGTCAGACGTGGACCGTCTGATGCGTCAGTTACAGACCCTTGTTGATCAGGATAACAGCGTGGTGCTGGCTGAGCACGATATGCGCGTGGCGGCAGCGAGTGACTGGGTGATTGATATGGGGCCGGGAGCGGGTGAAGACGGCGGGCAGATTGTCGCGGCTGGTACACCGGAGGACGTCGCGGCCGAGCCTCAGAGCAAAACAGCGCCATTTCTGGCGCGTTACCTGTAATCTGTCGCTTTCCGGATTGAGGCCTTTATGGCCGTGGGGTGGGCGGAATGCTTTAACCGCCCATCCTCCGATTACACGGCAATAAGCTGCCTCGCTAACGGCATGAGCGTATCACGGGTGAGGGGGGCCAGAAGGTCCACCGGGGCGTGCGCCGGATCAACCCAGAGGACTTCCGCAATCTCTGCCTGTGCGGTGACGGGTTCGGCCAGCATAATCTGGAACACATCGGCCTCAATAAGATGGCCCGGTTCATTGGCCGCCTCTGCCGTGAACGTCCCCAGAAAATCATTCTGGTCTGGGGAGACTGTAATACCCAGCTCTTCGCTCAGTTCTCTGATAACGGCCTGAGCAGACGTTTCTCCAGCAT